>JBBPBX010071751.1:6313-18237 GCA_038048925.1 Garcialebias charrua | reverse complement strand
TGAGTACCTGCTCACCCAAAAAGGCAGCATCGGTCAACACCACGTTTAAATCTCAAATACACGGGTGTGTCGCCACGGCATTTATACATGATGAAAGTAACCCAAATACATAAAACTAACGACTCGCCGTCGAATGGTCGACACAAAACGCACAATAAAATCCTTCGGCCACGTTAATTTGGCTTGAAACAGCTGGGTTTTCTAAGGATTTCCATTAGTAACCCACAACCAACCGGCAGACACAGTTAGCGTCTATAGGTACTCAACAGATTTAATGAAAAGTAATAAAAATACATGAAAATAACGACTCACCGTCGCGTGGTATACACAGAACACAAAATAGAATCCTCCGGCCGCGTTAATTTGGCTTGAAACAGCTGGGTTTTCTAAGGATTTGTCCAAGTACCCAGCACAAACAGCTAGCCACGGAATTAGCCTCTGAGTTCACCTCTAACCCGGAAGCTGTCGAGATGGAATAGTCCATTTTTAGTAGGGGGATAATGAAATCAACCGTTTTTTAAATTGCTTATTTAATGATTGTTTTCATCGTAACTATAATTATTTTTATGTTAAATGTAGATTAACAAGCAGGATCAATGTTAGGAATTAGGTGACTGGCCGGGGCGCGGCGGGGCCGGGGCCTCATGCTGATGGGATCCCCAGGCATTTACCTACATGGTAGATCCCCCCCTCTGCTCCCTCCCCCCTCCAACCCTCCCTCCCCCCTCCAACCCTTCCTCCTCTCTGCTGTTTACGGTGGGGAAAAAGGTAAAACAAGCAGCATTATGAGCTTGTAAATAAGTTTATTGGTTTTTACTGATAGATAATTAGTTATTAGCGGTACTGCATTTTAAATAAAAATAGCAGAAATCCGCTTATGAATTATAAAAGTTAGTCAATTCACAAAAACGCTGACAAAAAGTTTAGGTCCACTGTAAGCGGAATAGCGATTTAGCGCTCCCTAGCGTTCATTCGCCCACCTTTGCATCCTGGTCACCAGTCTTCGGGCCGGCTCCCGGCAGCTAGCCTAAAATGGCGTCCGGTGTTCTACATGAATTTGTGACCGGAGACCCCAGTGACTGAACCTAAAACGCCGTCCGGTGTTCTACATTAATTTGTGACCGTGTAAACTGAAGACCTACTTCCTGTTGCCCAAGATTGCTCAAAAATGATCAGAAATGATCTTTTTTATCATAATTATTATTTATAAAGCCTTTAAAACAACCATAGCTGCAACAAAGTGATGTACACATGAAATTAAGAACATTTAAACACAAAAAAAAAAATAAAAAAATTTTTTTTTTTTTTTTAATACAGTAATTTCATATTTTTATTAAATATGATATGTTCGTAGGTCCCGTGGTTCGCAGGTCGATGGGGTCGTAGGTCGGGGGTCACCTGTACATGCTCTGAAAATGTATCCATAAAAAAATATGTTAAATCTTACCCGAACGGAAAACCCTGGTTAAATAAAGAAGTCCGCACCCTGCTAGCAGCCAGGGACACTGCATTCAAGTCCGGAGATACAGAGGAGCTGAGAAAGAGCAGGAAAGAACTGGTGGATGGCATTAAGAAGGCCAAGGCCACGTATGCACAGAGGATCGAGGGACAGTTCACCTCACAAGACCCACGGAGCATGTGGAAGGGTATTAAATGCATAACAGATTACAAAGGCAAGAACAAACAATGCCCCAGGGACCCATCTCTGCCTGATGCCCTCAATAAGTTTTATGCACGTTTTGATGATCCAAACAGACCAGCTAGCACCAGACTCACCTCATCACCAGATGAAGAGCATCTCAGGGTGTCCGCAGCAGAAGTGAGAGGCAGTCTCAGAAAGATTAATCCTCATAAAGCAACCGGACCAGACAACATCCCAGGGAAAGTTCTGAAGGAATGTGCGGACCAGCTCTGTGAGGTGCTGGCTGACATCTTCACCACCTCACTTGCACTGGAGTCAGTTCCCACCTGCCTGAAGACCGCGACCATCATCCCAGTCCCAAAGAGCTCCACAGTGACTGGTCTGAATGACTATACAGATGATACAGCGGTGGTGGGATGCATCACAAACAATGATGAGTCCAGCTACAGACAGGAGGTGGAACACCTGGAGAGCTGGTGCAAAGAGAATAATCTTCACATGAATGTGAAGAAGACAAAGGAGATGATTGTGGACTTCAGAAGGAACAAACACACCCACGCCCCACTGAACATAGTGGATCTGCAGTGGAAGTGGTCTCCAGCTACAAATACTTGGGTGTACACTTGAATGATAACCTCAGCTGGAGCAACAACACCACCAGCCTGATCAAGAAAGGTCATCAGAGACTCTACTTCCTCAGACGGCTGAGACGAGCTGGTCTGAGCAGCCCAGTCCTCACCTCCTTCTACAGGTGTGCAGTGGAGAGCATCCTGTGCTCCAGCATCAACGTGTGGCATGGAGGCTGCACAGTTGCAGAGAGGAAAGCTCTACAGAGAGTGGTGAAGGCTGCACAGAAGTCTGTTGGAGTCAGTCTCCCCACCATCACAGACATTTACACCTCCAGATGCAGGAAAAGAGCCACCTGCATCATGAAAGACCTCACTCACCCAGCACACTCACTCTTTGCCCCACTCCCCTCAGGACGGAGGTTGAGGAGCATCAAATGTAGAACCACTAGACTGAGGAACAGCTTCTACCCTGAGGCTGTTAGACTCATGAATAAATAAATAATAAGAATAAACACTGCAAAATATCACATCATGCTGATGCTGATCTGTTTTCTTGTTGCTGTGTTCATCTGTGACCATCTGCTCATAAAGACTCATGTTCGTGCTGCTGTTTATAATGATGTTTTTCTTTCCACTACATTAGGGCTTAGTGTATTACTAGTTGATGTTTCTCTTAGTTAATTCTAGATGTTATTACTGTTTTTCTCTTGCATTTGTTGTTGGATGTAACTGGGACCCCGTGTACATAATCTCATTTTCATCACATGTACCACATGCGGTGCAAATGACAATAAAGACTCTCTGACTCTGACTCTCTGACTCTGATAATGTCACCGTAATCAATGGAGGGAAGGAAAGTCACAGATACAAGGCATTTCCTAACATTCAGTGTTAAAACGGTGTAACACCGGCGTGGGCGCTCCCTGTTGTTTTGTTTTGTTTTGAGAACTTTTTATTAACAACATATAAACAGAACACGCTACCGCAACATTTGAGCCACCCCGTCTCTCCACCCAGCGCTGGTGGCAGCTCTCGTTTTTTTTTCCCCCCCACAAGTCCGATCTGTGACCTGTCAATCAATCTGGTAGGCATGTCAGCAAATGACCAATCAGTAACCTCAATTTGTACCAAAGGTAAACGTCCCTTACCTGCAGAGCTGTGGGGCTATAACCCGGACGCTTTGCAGTCAGAGGGGTGTTGTGAAAAATCATCAGAAAAAAATGGTTAAACGGTGTCAGTGGAGAACATGCAATCCAGAAACATGTTACCGAGCGTTTAGAGGGTGGGAACATGTAAAAAGCGGGGGGTCGACCCCATTAGCTCATCACAAGTTACAAACAGGAAGTAGCTACCGCATCTTCATCTCTACCAAAGTAACTGATTAGGAATGAGATCATCAGAGGTACAACACATGTTGAACAACTGGGAGATCAAGTTAGGGAGGCCAGACTGAGATGGTTTGGACATGTCCAGAGGAGGGACAGTGGGTATATTGGTAGAAGGATGTTAGAAATGCAGCTGCCAGGAAAAAGACAAAGAGGAGATATATGGATGCAGTTAGAGAGGACATGAAGCCAGTTGGAGTGAGGACAGAGGATGCAGAGGACAGAGTGAGGTGGAGGAGGATGACTCTCTGTGGAGACCCCTGAAAAGGGAAAAGTTGAAAGAAGAAGAAGACAAAGGAGAAGAGCAAAATAATACAAGGAAGCTCAAAATATTGGAGATCATTTTTTATGATGAGCATAAAACAACTGTAGCTGCAATATCCTTAATATGTTATGAGTTATTTAAAGCTATAGGAAAAAACATACATGAATAATATAATAATGATAATAATAATAATGTTATTATTATTATAATATTATTATTATTATTATAAGTAGTTTAAAATAACTGGAAGCCTAAGTGGACTTTCAGTGTTTCACTAGAGAAATCCAAATTATTGTAGTACTTCAAAATAACCAGATGGTGGCACCACTTACACGGTTAAAATGATCAAAACAGAGAAGAGGCTCCTGGGCGGAGCCAACAACAAAATAAACAATTAAAGCCCGCCTCCTTTCAAATGCGGTTGGCTACAATTTTCTGCGTCAGATAACTCCTTTTCTCATTGGCTGAGACTTCTGTCGCTCAGCGATGACGACAGCCACATAGTTAGGCGTTTCGAAAATGAAACTGGTTCGTGCTATCATGAGAGGGACACAGAAGAAACGAAAGTAATTCGTTTAACAAATTAAAATTCCGTGTTTTGACTGAGGGAGATTGAGAGAAGCCAGAGGAGCCAGCCGGACTGGACTTCATGCGGCGGAAGTCGAGAGGAGACGTGTTCTGGGTGAGGGAGCCAGGCCTGTTGTAACAGGCAGCTTCGTGTTGACACTAATAAATAGCATTCCTGATGAAATACGAACAAACACAAATATTTATGGAAAGTTTTGTGTGTGTAAAATGAACTCAGAGCTTCTGAATGTTTTCCCTTCAAAGATAAATGTGTCATATTTGTCAATTTCTTATATCCATCACTGGGGGGTTCTTTAATTAAAACATCTGTATGTTGTTCCAGCTGGATATGTTCACTGGACACACCAGAATGGGACGCAATCAACTCAAATGGATGTAAGTCTGTTTTTATTGTCTTTGCCTGAATGCTTTTTCACCATTGTGTTAAATGTCTCATAATAAGCCACACACCACCAGAGGACAAACCTACATGATTTAAAATGCTTTGTACTGTAGTCTCATGTTAATCAAATGTGATCTACAGGAGCACCTTTAGGGTCTTTTCAATCTTGTCATGTGTTAAACTAAATAAACATCTCTTGAGCACAAGCATTATTTTTTTTTTAGTTGGTTTTAGTTTCATTCTAACTCATTACCAATTATTTCTGGCTTAGAATTACATCACAGTGAATGTACAAAGTTTTAAACTTGCAGCGGACTCACATTTATCAGGCACTAAATGCTAATTAATTTCTCCCAACTTTGATTTTTTAAATTACCAGTAAGTTGAGCCTATACATAATTCCTTAGATAGAGAACTTTACTACCGTATTTTTCAGCCTATAAGCCACAGTTTTTTTTTTGCATAATTTGCATATCCTGTGACTTATACACCGAAGCAACTTATTTATGGATTTTTTCCCCATGTTTATAAACCAAATTTTGGCTGAGATATGATCGTTTTCATTCATTCTGACTGAAAATATTGAACATTACCATTTTCAGCGGCACTCAAGTAGTAAAAATATGGCATGCTGTTGTGTCATGTAGTAGGTAAAATTGGCTATTAATGACACAATCTGCTTGCCATAGCGGCCACCTTCGTCTGCCTGGAGCAACCATAAAATCAGCTTCATTTCACTGCACCACCCTGGAGAAATGCAGCTAATTTGACCATTAAAGTGAATTTATTAAGTAAAAGTTCAACTGAGACACACCTTTACTATAAAGTTGAACAAACAAATAATTGTTTTTAGGTGGTTATCTTTTTAAATTTCAAAGAAATGCATGAGTCACCCTCTGCGCCTTCATGTTTCCGCGTATCGGCTTTTGAATTGCAGCTGATTTGACCATCAAAGTGCATTTATTAAAGAAAAGTTCAACTGAGACACACCTTTACTATAAAGTAGAACAAACAAATAATTGATTTTACGTGTTAATCTTGTTAAATTCTTGTTAAAGTCTTCCCGTGCACACCCCTGCGGCTGCCATTTGGCAGCCAACCGATTTTTGGCACAACACGGGTCCACATTTCCTGGTTGTCAGCCGTGACGCATCATAGATGTGACGTATACGGCGAAGCGACGTATTTATGGATTTTTCCACTTTATTAGACATTTGGACTGATGCGACTTATACGGCGGAGCAACGTGTACGGGGGGAAATACGTTGGCCTTTCTATGTATGTGAATGTTTCTGTAATGTGCCCTGAGACAACTTAGTTGTGAATTGGTGCTATATAAATAAAGTGAATTGAATTAATGTTCAAAGTGATCAGAGTCAGTATGCTTGGTTTTGACTTCATGCTGTCAGCAGTAATCTGGGTGCAAACCTCTCTGAGCAGGGTTCGCAGTACAGTACATTTATTTTACCTGTAAAGTGTGAATCAGGAATCGTTCTGTGCGATCAACACTTTCTTCACCTGCTTCTCTCCCGTCATGTTTCTTTCCAGCCTGTAGCAGCGACTGCTCTGTGAGACTGAAGTCACATCACTATGGCGCACTTTGACACGGACTACCAGCGCCTGGAGGCGTCCTACAGCGACTCTCCCACCGGAGAGGAGAACCTGCTGATGCATGTGCCCGAGGGCAGCAAATGTATGATAAACATACACACATCACACACACCTTTACCATGACTAATCGTTGGTTAATTTGTAACGAACCCTTTGCAGCTCAGTGGCACCACATAGAAAACCTGGACCTGTTTTTTCAAAGAATATCCTTTTGCACAAGTTTGGTATGAATAACTTTTATGCCATGCTCTGATTGTACACTGACTGTCTTGCATTCACAAATCTCCTTAACTTTCCAAACGTCTATAATTTGCACCAGAAGAATGGATTCACCTGCATGCTGTTGGGAGAGTTTTTTGAGCTGGTGTATGTATTTTATCTACATTAAATGTATTTCTCCTTGCAGTCTTGGTTCAATGTACCCGACGTATTTGTTCTCATGCTCTTTATTCCTTCCTGTTTTTTCTCCCACCACCTTCCACTTCTCTTTTGCCCTCTGTGTGCAGTCAGCTGCTGTTTGTGGTTGGCTTCACAGTATTCCTCGCCAACTGTGTGGATTATGACATACTCTTTGCCAACAAGTTTGTAAACCACACCGATTCCTCTAAAGTCACCTTACCCGATGCAATCTTACCAGTGGATGTGTGCAGTGCCCAGTGAGTTGAATGTTTTTTTTTTTTTTTTTTTGTGCACTACTGTATGTATTAAAGTTACCGTAATTTCCAGACTATAACCCGCAACTTTTTCACACGTTTTGAACCTGCAGCTTATACAATGCTGCGGCTCATTTATGGATATATTTTTTTTTATTTTTATGGATGGGCTAACAAGCTTCATGACACCAAAACATGTGGCCTTGTCACATCCAGGCGCTCGCATAGCTGCCCAATACACGTATCTCTTGGGGGGGGGTCCTCGTGACTCAATGATACTACCGGTACCTGTATAAATAAAGATTAAAAAAAATATATATATGTATATATATAAATATATATATATATATATATATATATATATAATCAGACCGATGAAATTACCAGACAGGTCACAGCAGACTAATGAAACTTGGAGTTACCGTAAATCAAACACGCTCACATTAAATTCTTCAGTTATTTTGCGCTACATGCACAGACCATCATCATGGAAAACACTTGAAGAAATTAAGATGATGCAGCTTTCAAGTTAAAATGATCAATCTGGCTGTCATAGAAGGAAATAAAGCTGCTGCACATAAGCTTGGCATCAGTCAATGGTGAGACATTAGAGACAGCAGCCTGAAGAACTGAATCTATGCAAAAAAGTCAACCATTTATATTACCATATTTTCCAGACAAAAGTCATAGTTTTTTTTAATAATTTACATTAATATACATAATTTACATAATTTGCCCTCCGGCTTATACACCGAAGCAAACTATTTATGGTTTTTTTCTTCTTCATATTTTTAAACCAATTTTTGGCTGCAATATGACCGTTTTCATTCATTCGGATATTGAAAATATTGAACACTACCATTTTCAGCCACTAGATGGCTCTCGAGTAGTATGGCATGACGTTGTGTCATGTAATAGGTAAAAGTGGCTATTAATGACAGAATCGGTTTGCCTTAGATGCCACCTGTGCCGAGCTCCAGGATCATGCCTGGAACAGCTATCAAATCAGCTTCATTTTGCTGCGTCGCCCTGGCGAAATGCGGCTAATTTGGCTATTGAAGTGCATTTAATAAGTAAGAGTTACTGAGACACAACTTTACTATAATTTCGACTAAACAATCATTTTTAAGTGTTAATCTTAGGGATGCATGATATCGGCATGGCATTGGTATCGGCCAATATTAGCAATAAAGTTCAATATCGGACATCAGCCATTCCATCAAAATAACTCACCGATATTAAAGGCGCTGTTTATATATCTGTTCTTGTATGACAACCCAGTGACAAGGATGCCTGCAGTGCCAGCACAACGTTATGACATCACGCGCCCCGTTGAGTTTAGATTAGTGAAAATTTACAAATTTGTACTGTTTGAGTGTTGTCATTGTGTTAGAGAGAGTAAATGTCAAGAATAAATTATAATCCAAGTTGAAGTGTTACATCATTTTCAGCTCCTTTTGGGATCTGCATTTGGTAGCAGGCTTGACAAAGACCATGCAGAGTAATGTAGTATTTTAATTCCACAGTAGAGAAAGCTATGTAGTCTCTGTAAGCAGGTTTAGGAAAAAAATATTGGTAATGGTATTGGTTATTGGCTAAATAAGTTTTAGCATATTGGATATCGGCCAAAAGTCCAATATTGTGCATCCCTAGTTATTCTTGTAAAATTCTTGTTAAAGTTCTCCCGTACACACTCCTGCGGCCGCCATTTGACAACCACTCGATTTTTGGCACAACACCGGCCCACATTTCCGAGTTGTCAGCGGTTATGCATAATAGATGCGACTTATACAGCGAAGCAACGTATTTGTTTTGTTTTTTTTCCACTTTATTGGACATATTTGGACTGATGCGACTTATAGGGCGGTGCAACGTTAATGGCAACTAATGCAGTATGTATATTTGTATTTTCATGACACATGTGTGCATGTTGCCGGTACGTATTTAATTAAAAGTAGAAAAAAAAATCTATGTAAACAGTTTATGTTAAAAGGACACCTGTGGCTTATAGACAAGCACATCTTGTATATGAACAACATATTTAAATTTTTATTTAGTGGGTGCAGCTTATATTTGGGGTGCGCTCAATAGTCTGGAAATTACGGTATATTCCGAGTTTGTCTCATAATGATAATATTTTCTCCCACAGTATTCGAGGCAACGCATTTGTGATCTTTATTCTGACAATCTCGGGGGTGTTTTGGCTACATCGCTTTGTAAAATTTCTCTACAACGTTTGCTGTTACTGGGAGATCAGATCTTTCTACATCAATGCCCTGAAGATGTCCATGGTGAGACGAACTATATTTCGTCTTATTTTATGTTGTTTTTAACTGTGAAGCTTCACTGTGTTGACATGAAAACACCCAGTGGTGTTAAATCTTTGTTGTGCCTCTGCGTTCCAGTCGGAGCTCCCCTACGTAACGTGGCAGGAAGTCCAGGCCAGGATCATTGAGATCCAGAAAGAGCATCAAATTTGCATTCATAAGAAAGAACTGACGGAGCTGGACATCTACCACCGCATCCTGCGCTTTAAAAACTACATGGTGGGAATATTTAAGAAAACCTTTCATAGCCGAGCTATTAAACAAATGTCTTCATCACTTTTGACTTCGTAACAGAGTGGACTTTTCGTTGTTTTCAGGTTGCTATGGTGAACAAGTCACTCCTGCCTGTGCAGTTTCGTCTTCCTGTGCTCGGAGAGTGTGTGTTTTACACCCGAGGGCTTAAATACAACTTTGAGCTCATCTTTTTTTGGGGACCGGGTGTGTGATTATATTCTTGTCTTCACAGCTCTGTGTTAATACAGGTAGTCCCCGACTTACGAACGAGTTCCGTACCGACGGGCCGTTCGTAAGTTGAAAATTCGTAAGTAGGATCACATACAAAAAAAAAAATATATAATAATATATATATTATTTTTTTATTTTTATTTTTTTAATAAATAAATAGATGTACAGTACTGTACAGTTACCAAGCACTTAGCCTATCCTAACACAGTTTTTAAAGATGAAGGAGTGAGTTGAATTGTCTCCCTTTCACATAAAGGGAGCTAGCTCCCTTTATGTGAATGGAGCCTGCTAGGGAGGAGGGAGACAATTCAACTCACTCCTTAACTGTGTTAGGATAGGCTAAGTGCTTGGTAACTGTACAGTACTGTACATTTATTTATTTATTATTAAAATAAATAAATATATACTGTATATATATATATATTTTTTTTTTTATGAGATGCGTTCGTAAGTCCGAAACGTCGTAAGTCGGGGGCGTCGTAAGTCGAGGACTACCTGTGTATTGCTTTACTCCGTATGCATGCATGTCAATTTTCCTGAGAACATTTTGCATAAAAGACGTTTTTTATTATTATTATTTTTAATAGGTTCTCTGTTTGGGAATGAGTGGAGTCTGAAACCGGAGTATAAGAGAGGGGGGAACAGGCTTGAGCTCGCAGACAGGCTGGCATCTCGTATCCTTTGGATCGGCATCGCCAATCTGCTGCTGTGTCCTGTCATTTTGGTGTGGCAGGTTCTTTATGCCTTCTTTAGTTACACCGAGGTAAACGGTTCACACGTGCACATGAAAATCTGAGCTTTCTCCTGGATTTTCTTGTCACATTAGTCGTTTTTTGTGCCTAGGTGATCAAGCGAGAGCCCGGTTCTCTGGGGGCAAGATGTTGGTCTCTCTACGGTCGATGTTACTTGCGTCATTTCAACGAGCTGGACCATGAGCTGTTGTCTCGTCTCAGCAAAGGCTACAAGGTCAGAGCTTCCCTTTCATGTTTCTGCCCCATTTCATCGTGTTAATGTTTCTGAAGCATTCACACTGTTGGGATCCAGTTTTCTTCAGTACATTTTTTTTAGCATTGTTCTCGTCTTGCAGTTTTCATCTTTTCCAACAAAACATAAATCAAAACGTTCAGCTGTTTCAGGACAATCCTGCTATGACTTTTGGTGTTTGTGCAACTTTAGCTTTTTTAAATATTTAGCCTTTTCTGACACTTTTTGTCTCAGAGAAAATTAATTCAGCTCATTTTACGTCCTTCAAATCTTTAGATCTGTTAACAACCTTTTACTGCTCCTTTCACATTTGTTCTGACGGCTGTGACTGAGTGGTTAGAGCAGTCGTCCTCCCATGCAAGAGCTGGGGGGTTCAAATCCACCAGCAGTCACATGCCGAAGTGTCTCTGGGCAAGACACTAAACCCCTCATTGCCTCTGATGTGTGTTCCATCAGTGTATGAATGTGATAAAGCTTTAACTAGTCTCTTTAGAATGATTTGTTCAATTAGCTTTGTAGACATCTAGTGTGTGAATGGGTAAACGAGGCACAGATTGTGTTGTAAAGAGCTTTGAGTATCTTGGTCAGATAGAAAGGCGCTACATAACTACAGTCCATTTACGTTTCTGCTTCAGCTTCTTTCAGCTTCCTTGTGCAAATTTAAACTTTTTTCAGCTACTTTCAGCTAATTTCAGCTGTTTTTTCAGCTGTTTTGTGCTCCTGTCAGATTATTTCTGCTAACTACAACATTTTTGTGCTTCTTCTAATGTCTTTCTGCTAATTTTCAGCTGGTTATGCTGATTTCAGCTTATTTATGCAAGTTTCAGCTTTTTCTACTATTTCAGCTACTATATAGCCGTTTTATGCTAATTTAAGCTTTTTCAGCGGCTAATTCCACATTTTTTGTACTCATTTCAGCTTTTTTTCTGCCAAATTCAGAAAAAATTGTGCTCTCCCTCCACTTCCATCTTGTAATTTCAGCTTCTTTCTGCTTTTTTATCTACCAGTACTTTTCAGCAGTTTTTTTTCTTCCTAATTTCAGCTTTTTTTTTT
>JBBPBX010071749.1:0-18237 GCA_038048925.1 Garcialebias charrua | reverse complement strand
AAACCCCCCGAGGGACGCGGTCGAATGCCTTTTCCAAGTCTACAAAGCACATGTAAACTGGTTGGGCAAACTCCCACGCACCCTCGGATGCTAACAGCTATAGAGGCTAACAGCTACAGTTGCTAACAGCTACAAATGCTAACAGTTACAGCTGCTAACAGCTACAGCTGCAAACAGCTACAGCTAAAGCTGCTAACAGCTACAGCTGCTAACAGCTACAGTTGCTAACAGCTACAAATGCGAACAGCTAAAAACTCTAACAGCTACAGATGCTAACAACTACAGATGCTAACAGCTACAGACGCTAACAGCTATAGACGCTAACAACTACAGCTGCTAACAGCTACAGATGCTAACAGCTACAGATGCTAACAGCTATAGACGCTAACAGCTACAGCTGCTAACAGCTACAGCTGCTAACAGCTACAACTGCTAACAGCTACAGATGTTAACAGCTACAGCTGCTAACAGCTACAACTGCTAACAGCTACAGATGCTAACAGCTATAGAGGCTAACAGCTACAGCTGCAAACAGCTACAGATCCTAACAGCTACAGATGCTAACAGCTATAGCTGCTAACAGCTACAGACGCTAACAGCTAAAGTTGCTAACAGCTATAGACGCTAACATCTACAGCTGCTAACAGCTACAGCTGCAAACAGCTACAGCTACAGATGCTAACAGCTAAAGCTGCTAACAGCTATAGATGATAACAGCTACAGTTGCTAACAGCTACAGATGCTAAAAGCTACAGATATTAAATGCTACGGATGCTAAATGCTACAGATGCTAACAGCTACAGCTGCTAACAGCTACAGTTGCTAACAGCTACAAATGCTAACAGCTAGAGACTCTAACAGCTACAGATGCTAACAGCTACCGACTCTAACAGCTAAAGCTGCTAACAGCTACAGATGCTAACAGCTACAGATAATAACAGCTACAGCTGCAAACAGCTACAGATGCTAACAGCTACAGATGCTAATAGCTACAGCTGCTAACAGCTACAGTTGCTAACAGCTACAAATGCTAAAAGCTAAAAACTCTAACAGCTACAGATACAAACAGCTACAGACTCTAACAGCTAAAGCTGCTAACAGCTACAGATGCTAACAACTACAGATGCTAACAGCTACAGACGCTAACAGCTATAGACGCTAACAACTACAGCTGCTAACAGCTACAGCTGCTAACAGCTACAGTTGCTAACTGCTACAGATGCTAACAGTTACAACTGCTAACAGCTACAGATGCTAACAACTACAGCTGCAAACAGCTACAGATGCTAACAGCTACAGCTGCTAACAGCTATAGACGCTAACAGCTACAGATGCTAACAGCTACAGATGCTAACAGCTACAGCTGCTAACAACTACAGATGCTAACAGCTACAGCTGCTAACAGCTACAGCTGCTAACACCTACAGATGCTAAAAGCCACAGCTGTAAACTGCTACAGCTGCTAACAGCTACAGTTGCTAACAGCTACAGATGCTAACATCTATAGATGCTAACAGCTATAGCTGCTAACAGCTACAGCTGCTAACAGCTACAGATGCTACCAGCTATAGGCGCTAACAGCTACAGCTGCTAACAGCTTCAGATGCTAACAGCTCAATCTGCTAACAGCTACAGTTGCTAACAGCTAAATCTGCTAACAGCTACAGACGCTAACAACTAAAGCTGCTAACAGCTATAGACACTAAAAGCTACAGCTGCTAACAGCTACAGACGCTAACAGCTACAGCTGCTAACAGCTACACCTGCTAACAGCTACAGCTGCTAACAGCTACAGACGCTAACAGCTAAAGATGCTAACAGCTACAGCTGCTAACAGCTACAGCTGCTAACAGCTACAGATGGTAACAACTACAGCTGCTAACAGCTATAGACGCTAACAGCTACAGCTGCTAACAGCTACAGATGCTAATAGCTACAGATGCTAACAGCTATCGATGCTAACAGCTATAGCTGCTAACAGCTACAGCTACTAAGAGCTACAGATGTTAACAGCTACAGCTGCTAACAGCTACAACTGCTAACAGCTACAGATGCTAACAGCTATAGAGGCTAACAGCTACAGCTAACAGCTACAGAGGCTAACAGCTAAAGCTGCTAACAGCTATAGACGCTAACAGCTACAGCTGCTAACAGCTACAGCTGCTAACAGCTACATCTGCTAACAGCTACAGCTGCTAACAGCTACAGATGCTAACAGCAAAAGACGCTAACAGCTAAAGATGCTAACAGCTATAGACGCTAACAGCTACAGCTGCTAACAGCTACAGATGCTAACAGCTACAGATGCTAACAGCTACAGATGCTAACAGCTATAGACGCTAACAGCTACAGCTGCTAACAGCTACAGCTGCTAACAGCTACAGCTACTAACAGCTACAGATGTTAACAGCTACAGCTGCTAACAGCTACAACTGCTAACAGCTACAGATGCTAACAGCTATAGAGGCTAACAGCTACAGTTGCTAACAGCTACAAATGCTAACAGTTACAGCTGCTAACAGCTACAGCTGCAAACAGCTACAGCTAAAGCTGCTAACAGCTAAAGCTGCTAACAGCTAAAGCTGCTAACAGCTATAGACGCTAACAGCTACAGTTGCTAACAGCTACAGATGTTAAATGCTACAGATGCTAACAGCTACAGCTGCTAACTACAGCTGCTAACAGCTACAGATGCTAACAGCTACAGCTGCAAAAAGCTAAAGATGCTAACAGCTATAGCTGCTAACAGCTACAGATGCTAACAACTATAGCTGCTAACAGCTACAGCTGCAAACAGCTACAGATACTAACAGCTACAGCTGCTAACAGCTATAGACGCTAACAGCTACAGATGCTAACAGATACAGATGCTAACAGCTACAGCTGCTAACAACTATACACGCTAACAGCTACAGCTGCTAACAACTACAGATGCTAACAGCTACAGATGTTAACAGCTACAGCTGCTAACAGCTACAACTGCTAACAGCTACAGATGCTAACAGCTATAGAGGCTAACAGCTACAGCTGCAAACAACTACAGATGCTAACAGCTACAGATGCTAACAGCTATGACTGCACACCATCGTACAGCTCCAACCACTTCATCAAGTTTGCGGATGACACAACAGTGGTAGGTCTCATCAGCAACAACGATGAGACGGACTACAGGAACGAGGTGAGCCGCCTGGCCTTGTGGTGCGGACACAACAATCTCACTCTCAACGTGGAGAAGACAAAGGAGATTGTTGTGGACTTCAGGAAGAGGGATGCCCAACATCCTCCTCTGACCATCAACAGCACCGCAGTGGAGAGAGTGGACAGCACCAAGTTCCTGGGAGTGCACGTCTCAAAGGACCTGTCCTGGAGCAGGAACACTGCAGCACTGGCAAAGAAGGCTCACCAGCGTCTCTACTTTCTCCGCAAGCTGAAAAGGGCTGGAGCTTCAACCCCCATCATGAGCACCTTCTACAGAGGTGCCATAGAAAGTGTCCTGACCAGCTGCATCACTGTGTGGTTTGGTGCATGTACTGCATCCTGCCGCAAGAGCCTCCAGCGCATTGTGAGAGCAGCTGAGAAGATCGTGGGCACCTCCTTGCCCTCACTGCAGGACTTACACAGCAAACGCCTCACTCGGAAAGCCCACCGCATGGCAGGTGATCCCACACACCCACTACACAGCTGCTTCAGACTGCTGCCATCAGGAAGGAGACTGAGGAGTCTCCAGGCTCGAACCAGCAGACTGAGAGACAGCTCTGTTCATCAGGCAGTCAGAATGCTAAACACTCTGCCTGCTCTGCCTCCCCTCCCATTTGAACTGCCTTAACACTAAAACTTTCTCACATACTATCACTCAACACAAAGTTTTTAACACTAGACTCTGTGTCACCAAACGGGTTTTCACTAAACTCTCGGTCATGTGCTCATACAGTTTGCACTACTTCTCATACTTGCACTAATGTCTGTATTACATCACTGCCTATAATCATAATACTGTTTACATTCTCTGTTTACATTTATTAATACTGTTTACTTTTATTACTACTGCTTACATGTAATTACTACTGTTTACATTTATTTACACTACTCTAATATCTACACCACTGCTGGTACATATACAGTGTGCTCTGAACGGTCTTATTTAGGGATGCCCAATGTGCCTTACTGCATATGCCACTTTTTGCCTCTACAACAACATCAACTACTACCTCATACATATACTGTGTACATTGACTCATACGCTGCTTTGCCACTTTGCAAATGTCAATGCTAGAAACCTTTAGTTTATTTTAGTTATACTTTTTATACTCTTTTTTTATACCACTATGCAAAAAAAAAAACTCAGGACAGTGTTAGTTTTACTATTTTTATGCTTATGTCTATTATTATATGTTTCAGTGTTTCAATGTTTAGATGTTTACTGTTGCACCGAGGGACTGAGAGAAACGCAATTTCGGTCCTGTGTATGTCCTGCACTGTACATATTGCAGATCTGACAATAAAGTTGACTTTGACTTTGACTTTTGACTTTGACTATAGCTGCTAACACCTACAGACGCTAACAGCTAAAGCTGCTAACAGCTACAGATGCTAACAACTACAGCTGCAAACAGCTACAGCTACAGACGCTAACCGCTACAGCTGCTAACAGCTACAGATGCTAACAGCTACAGTTGCTAACAGCTACAGATACTAACAGCTACAGCTGCTAACAGCTACAGATGCTAACATCTATAGATGCTAACAGCTATAGCTGCTAACAGCTACAGCTGCTAACAGCTACAGCTGCTAACAGCTTCAGTCAATATTATCAAAAATATCATTAATCATTATATTAAAAAACAACGGACTACACCGCATGGGCGTACCCAGAATTTCGCGGGGGCGGTTCCTTTTAAAGGAGAAGTTGACAATGCTAAACTAATGTGCCTTGATAGCTCAACTTATAAAGCATCTGCCTTCAGTCCCAAAGCTCGTGGGATCAAGTCCTGCATGGTACATCGTTTTTTTTTATTTTTTATTCATTCCAGATTAAAAAAGCACAAGAAAACTATTTACAAAACAGCAAGGAATAAAACAATGCATTAAATGAAAGGAATCAGACGAAGAAAATAATCTTATCTGCCCCTTCTCAAACTATTTTTTTTCAAACACTCTTTTATTGGATAAAAAAAGAAGAATGTGTTAACCACAGCCTGTGGTTAACACATTCTTCTTTCTTCACAGGCATATTAACTACTTTTTTTATCCAATAAAAGACAAATGTAAAATTAGTTGTTTGAATCGAGTGTTTGAAAAAAAAATAGTTTGAGAAGGGGCAGATAAGATTATTTTCTTCGTCTGATTCCTTTCATTTAATGCATTGTTTTATTCCTTGCTGTTTTGTAAATAGTTTTCTTGTGCTTTTTTAATTTGGAATGAATAAAAAATAAAAAAAAACGTTGTACCATGCGGGACTTGATCCCACGAGCTTTGGGACTGAAGGCAGACGCTTTATCAGTTGAGCTATGCAGCCACATTAGTTGAGCATTGTCAACTTCTCCTTTAAAAGTGGGCGGTTCGTTCGAACCCCCCGAACCCCCCTTGCCTACGCGCATGTACATACACTCCCCTGTGGAGTCCCATTTTGTATTGCATAAATATTTGAACAATTAACCCCCACTCTTACTTCTATCGTCCTATTCTGTAAAAAAATCCATGATCCAGTTAAACATTTTTCCTTTTATTCCCATTTTGTCCAACTTAAGTAAAAATCCCTCCTTCCAAAGCATATCATAAGCTTTTTCAATATCAAAAAATGTAGCTAAAAGAATTTCTTTAGTTACTTGAGCCTTTCTTATTTCATTTTCTAAACACACAATAGGATCTAAAGTTGTCCGTCCACTTCTGAAGCCACTTTGATAAGGAGACAAAAGACCTCTGATTTCTAGTTCATACATTAATCTTCTAGTCACCATTCTCTCCATTAACTTACTTAAATTGGATGTAAGAGCAATAGGCCTATAACTTTTTACCTCTACCTTATCCTTACCTGGTTTTACTACAGTATTGGTACAACGACTGAATGTTTCCAACCGGAGGGCAGTTCACCTCGTTCCCATACTTTATTATACAACCGTAAAACTACTCCTTTAGCAGCATCTGATAACTGTTCTATCATCTTATAGCATATGCCATCCTTACCCGGAGACGTATTCTTAACTCCAATCAAAGCTCTATTCAATTCAAACAATGTAAAGTCCTTATCTAAAATACTTCCATCTATTCCTTTTCTACTGAAAATGTCTATATTATCCGCAATTATTTCCGTCCTCCTTGATAATTCTTCAGTCGTCAAGTTTTGAGAGCTATGCACTTCCACAAAGGACCTAGCAAACATCTCTGCTTTATCCTTATTTGTCCTAGCTTCACACTGACCATCTTTAATTATAGGTAAAGAAAATTCCTTCCTAAGTCCTCCCATCTTCCTAATCATTCCCCATATCTCGTTAACTTTAACGTCCGTTCCAATAGTACTACAAAAACCCCTCCAATAATTCTTTTTAGACAATTTAATTATTCGCCTCACTTTAGACTGTGCTCTTTTATAGTCCATTAAGTTATCAAACGAATGGTTTAATTTTAACCTTCTAAATGCTTTATTTCTAATCTTAATAGCTTCTTTACATTCATTATTCCACCAAGGAACCATTTTTCTTCCTCTTAATCCAGTAGATTTGCCAATGGTTCTTTCTGCAGATCCAATTATTATCTTAGTAATCATTGAATTTAATACCTCAATATCACCATTTAAATTCGGTAAAATAGCCATAAGTTCGTCACTTGCCACCTTATTATATAATGTCCAATTAGCTCCCTTCATTTTCCATTTAGGATGCCAATTTTCTTCAGCCACCACCTTAAATGTACGCATTTTAAGCAGAATCGGATAATGATCACTTCCCAGGGGGTTATCATTAATTACGTCCCATTGACTAATTCCTGCTAACTGAGCCGACACTATTGTAAGATCAATTACAGATTCATTTCCATTTCCTACATCAAATCTAGTACCTCTTCCATCATTTAAACAAATTAACTGAAAATCATCCATAAATTCCTCAAGTATATTCCCATTTTCATCATTCCGTCTACTTCCCCATAAGGTATTATGAGCATTAAAATCTCCACAAAAAATGTGTCTTCCGTTTTCTTTTACATAAATATTATCAAGTCGTTCTCTACTTAACTTTTTACAAGGGTTGTAAAAATTTATTATATTAAAGTTTGATTTGTCAATCCATACTTCAACCCCTATGACTTCCAGTTCTTCATTTACATCCAAAACTTTATAACTAATACCATGTTGAACAAATATAGCAACACCACCACCTACATTTGGAGTTCTATCTTTACGTAACGCTATATATCCATTAAGAACAAAATCAAGTGATGGTTTCAACCAGGTTTCTTGAACACAAACAATATTTGGTTTAACATTCTGTTTTTCGATAAAATATTTAAACTCTTGGCCATTAGCAATTAAGCTCCTTGCATTCCACTGTAATATGGAAAAACCATCAGAGGTCACCATTACTGAACTGGTTGATTGTCAGTCGTCCCAGTAGTTAAAACCGCATTAATTGATTCCAAAGACAAGTCTTCCATCTCAAGGTATTTTTCTGCTGCTTTGATTATTACTTTAATTCGCTCTGTTCTACTTTCTGTCTGTGCTGAACAATTTATTACTTCCACAATAAATGCAACAAATTTATTTTTCTCCACTACCATTTTATTTCCTAATGTTTCCTTGCTTTGCACTTGCTCTGTCGCACGAGATGGAGTCACTGTCGCTGGAGACGGAGGCACCGTCGCCTGAGATTGAGTTTGTGGCGCAGACGTGCCTTTAACAGTAACATTTAATTTATTTACCTTCTTAATTGCATCTGCATAGGTAAGTTTTTCTGTTGCATGTATATTTTGCACTTGCACTGCTCTTTTATGTACCTCACACCCTTTAAATGCTGCACTATGTTCCCCCCCACAGTTACAACATTTCAATTTAATCCCCTCAGAACACTGTCCATATTCATGCTCGCCACCACATTTAGCACACCTGGCCTTAGCTCTACACACTGCAGCAATACGCCCAAACCTTTGGCATTTAAAACATCTGGTTGGTGGAGGAATGTATTGTCTTACTGCATAGCTTATATATCCAATCATTACTTTTTCAGGTAATCTTTCCTCTTCTAGGACTAACATAACCGATTTACTAGGACACTTAACTCCTTCACTTGAAAAGAACAAGCGCTTCACTTTGATCACCCGAGCTCCTTTTACATTACTTTTTATCTCTTCCTCCGTCAAATCAGTATACACTCCAGATATTACTCCCAACGTCTTTACTCTGTCTTGCCATAATTGTGGTTTGACGACCATTCCCAACAATGTTTTGCATCTCATTATTCCCTGCACCTGATCTCTATCACTGCAAATCACCAACAGATTACCATCCCTCAACGTCTTAACGACTTTCACCTCACCTGCTATTTTATGTATAGCCTCACTTACTTTCAAAGGATTCAAAGCACATGGGTTCTGGAATCTAATAATTACTTTAATGTCATCTCCCTTATTTTCCTCTCTTTTGTTGTCATCTGACTCAATGCCTTTCCTCTTCTTGTTTCCTCGATTCACGGTTTGCCAGTCACCCTTTCTAGCACCACTCTTAGAAAAATCACCATCCACACTATAATTATCTGATTCATCTAAATCTTCACAGTCATCCATCTCACTCCCTCGTTGAAAGTATCCTAGAGAGTACTCCAAATTACACCTCCGACCTTGATCGATAGACGAGCAGCGTGAGAAGACACCTCCACCTCCTGGCTTGACAGAAGCTCGAACCCTCGACGCCCTACTTCTTCTTCTTCTTCTTCTTCTTCGATGGTGTTTTCTGGCAGTTTACAAACTCGGTGTATTACCGCCATCAACCGGACGGAGATGTAATTCAAGAGTCTATGTACTTTCAATAAAATAAAAAAAATAAAAAAAATAAATCCTGTCAGCTAATTTTGTAACTTTCAAATATTTAACAAGTGCTTTAGTTATATCCTGTGACTGATTTTTCTTCAATAAAGTAACCATTGTCACCGAACTCCCCATTACCCTTTCCAGTGCCTTCCTTTCTTTATTATATTTCTTACAATAAATCAACACATGTTCCACTCCTTCCAGTTCCCCACAATTAGAGCAGTCACCTGATGGATGTTTTCCTATTATCTTTAGACCACTATTTAATGTAGTGTGCCCAATCCTCAACCTGTTAATCCATACTTCCTCTCTCCTAGACATTAAACTACTATCGTCACTTAGGAGTACCTCCTTCTGTATGTTATGTAAATGTCTTCCTCTTTCCTCTAAATCCCACCTCTCCTGCCACATATCATTTATTTTATCTTTAACAATTATTTTTATTTCTGCTTTACTTAATGGGACATCATATTCAACTTCTCTTGCTTTAACTGCTTCTTTAGCCAACTTATCAACTTTTTCATTGCCAACAATTCCTTTATGTGCCGGAACCCATGTGAATTGAATACTTATATTCTGTTGCATTATTTCATAAACCAAACAATTAACTTCTGCGATAAGATCTGGGCGGCTGTCAGATTTTCCACTGATAATACTAGTTAGGCAAGACATTGAATCTGAACAGATGACTACCTCACTGGGCCTTTCCTCCACCACCCATTGTAATGCCAAAAGTATAGCCAACATTTCCGCTGAAAAAATTGATAAATTATCTGTTGTTCTCCGTTTCAAAAAAAAATTTAGTTTAGGAATATAGACAGCTACTCCTGATCTACCATTTTTCTCTTTAGATGCATCTGTATAAATTTTTGTCATATTTACATAACGCATGTCTAAATATTGCTGAACAATTTGATACAAACCTCCACAGGACTGTTCTACTTTTTTGGTTTCTAAATCTACTATTGGCATTTCAAACATCCATGGTGCAATTATTGATTTATTTACAGTTTTACAGCACGCTATATTAATTATTCCCAGATGAGTTGCATACATATTTCCATCCCACCCAAAACTGTGTACATTATGACCATACTCCCAACATTCTCTGAAAACATTTTTAGTAGGATGACTATCCTCATGTCCTTGTAAATTCAACCAATAATTTGCTGACATTTTCATCCGCCTTAAGTCCAGTGGCATTTCTCCAGTAATCACCTGCAGATGAAAATGACAAATTACAAATATATGTGAATGGCTCGATAACATAACTTATGATTTCTTTCATAACCATCATGTCCATATCTTCACAGTCTTTTGATCTTATATCAGCAATTTTTTTGACTACCATCAGTATTTCTTCCTTGTCGGTTCCCTTTAGAAACATGCTATTTACACTACTATTAATAGAATGACCCGTACTTGTGTCCAATTTTGGTATTTTTGCAGCAAGGTTAGATCCGACTTTCACAAAAGAATTGTTAAATCCATTTGCGATTTCACTTTCATCGTGGATTTCCACATTGTTTTCAACAAAACATTTCTTACATCCTGGAGACACTCCGTTGTTCTCCTACACTTACATTACCAAAACCTCTCTTTACTTGAGACATTTTATATATCCTTGCATACTATGAAAGTATTATGACTTTAGAAAGTGGCAGCTCAGCTAAAATGTATTTACAGGGCGTCTGGTCCAATGTGACTTGGTGGACAAGCCCCACTAGTGGTCTGTATACTTTTTTGTTGTTGTTTTTAACACATCTCATTTTCAGTTGTTTTGGTGTTTTTGGTGCAGCATGTTTTTCTTTTTTGATTGTGTGTTTCTTCATTTATTTTCTGTGATTGAAGACCTTTTTTCTGTTGCATTTGTTTTATTGGTTAGGAGTTAGGATTATTCATGTGTTTGCAGCACGTTTTAACCGTTTGCTGTGCATTTAGCTGTGTAGCTTGTTTGCACCTGTCGTCCACCGTTGAGACGGGACTCCTCAGTGACTAACCATGAAAGATGTACCTCTTCTGGTGTAAGTTGAACTAGATTATTACTGAAGCTCGCATATTAAAAATCAAAGCACCACCTAGTGGTCAAATATAAAAATCAAACATTTGGTAATAAAGGTACAAAGAAAAAACATTACTGAAAGGAATGCGTTATTTTATATGAGATTAAAAAGAGACAAAACAAAGGTTATTATTCAGTTAAACTGCTTTTCTATGATATGGATCCCCATGTGTTTGTTTAAAGATGACTTACGTCCAAACCTTTGTCCACAAAGATCACAAACAAATGCTTTCTGTCCTGTGTGAACTATCATGTGTTTGTTTAAATCTGACTTCTGTCCAAACCTTTGTCCACAAAGATCACAAGCAAATGCTTTCTGTCCTGTGTGAACTATCATGTGTTTGTTTAAAGTTGACTTCTGTCCAAACCTTTGTCCACAAAGATCACAAGCAAATGCTTTCTGTCCTGTGTGAACTATCATGTGTCTGTTTAAAGTTGACTTATGTCCAAACCTTTGTCCACAAAGATCACAAACAAATGCTTTCTGTCCTGTGTGAACTATCATGTGTGTGTTTAAATGTGACTTCAGTCCAAACCTTTGTCCACAAAGATCACAAACAAATGCTTTCTGTCCTGTGTGAACTATCATGTGTGTGTTTAAATCTGACTTCTGTCCAAACCTTTGTCCACAAAGATCACAAGCAAATGCTTTCTGTCCTGTGTGAACTATCATGTGTGTGTTTAAATGTGACTTCTGTCCAAACCTTTGTCCACAAAGATCACAAACAAATGCTTTCTGTCCTGTGTGAACTATCATGTGTGAGTTTAAAGTTGACTTCTGTCCAAACCTTTGTCCACAAAGATCACAAACAAATGCTTTCTGTCCTGTGTGAACTATCATGTGTCTGTTTAAATGTGACTTCCGTCCAAACCTTTGTCCACAAAGATCACAAACAAATGATTTCTGTCCTGTGTGAACTATCATGTGTCTGTTTAAATGTGACTTCCGTCCAAACCTTTGTCCACAAAGATCACAAACAAATGATTTCTGTCCTGTGTGAACTATCATGTGTGTGTTTAAATGTGACTTCCGTCCAAACCTTTGTCCACAAAGATCACAAACAAATGCTTTCTGTCCTGTGTGAACTATCATGTGTTTGTTTAGATTACCCTTTCTGTTAAATCTTTTTCCACAGTCTTTACAACTAAATGAGGTCTGTCTTGACTGTCTTTTCTCGACTGAGCCTCCAGTTTTCTTCACTTCAACACATTCCTTGACAACCAAACAACTTGAAGACATCACTGACTGACTTGTCTTGTGAAATTGTTTCCCATGCTCAGTGAAGCTGCAAGATTTGTTGACAGTGTTTACGCCTGACTCAGGAGCTCTGCTCTTCTTCCAGTCTTTGTCACCGTCTTCAGGTTCTGACCCAGAGTCTGATAAGTCTTTTAGCTGAGAGTCAGAGTCATTCACATCATCACCTTCATCATCCTCACTGACTTCAGTCTCTGAAGAGCTGCAATCATCTCCATAAGTATTTAGATCTGGGTTCCTGGTAGTCTCTGCTCCTCCACAGTCCTCTCCACCAGTTGATGCTTTCATCTGGTCAGCTGAACTGCTGGTTGGAAGATCTTCCTCTTTTACTTGGTGCTGATGAAGCTGTAAAAATAGATGTTTCTCTTCATCTTCCTCACTCTTCAAAGGAACAGCAGTGAATGCAAACCCGGGGTCATCAGTCTCTGTTTTCACACAAAACTGCTCTCCCTCTTGACTGGTCCACAGTTCCTCATCTTCCTCCTTTATGTTGAGGGTCTCTGGATCCTGTTGATCCATCCCAAGCATCTGTACTTCAGGAGCTTCTTTAATCAGAACCATCTGCTGAACATCTGCAGGGACCACAGAAAACGTGAACATCAGGCACAATTATAACTTTAAATTCACACATACAGCGATGCTTGAAAGTTTGTGAAGCCTTTAAAACTTTATAAATTTCTGCATAAAAATGAGCTAAAACATCATCAGATTTTCACACAAGTCCTAAAAGTAGATAAAGAGAACCCAGTTAAACAAATGAGACAAAATATTATATTTGGTCATTTATCGAGGAAAATTATCCAATATTACATGATTTTTCCTGAGATTTGTCAAGCTGTTTTATCAGTAATGTACAAAAATAATATAAATATTGACGAGAGCATGTAGTGTTCACATGAACTAAGTTTGAATTTATATCCATCCATAGCCATTGTGAGACAATCTGCCTCAATTGTACTCGTCAATGTCTGAAAGTAAACTAACAACTTGTAATTGTTATCAATAAAAACAACTGATTTTGCTTATTTATAACAAATTATAGTGTAAACATTTGGTGGTGAATGATGCATATTTAGAGGTTTGTTTTATAATACAGTAATATATATTTACAACGGTCACAAAAAAAAAGAAAACTTTACAGAATTGAGCAATGCTTTAAAAGGCCTGTCTCAAATATATGTAAACTGTGAAATTATTTTTGGAGGAGACCATTATATGGTAATGGACAAATGTCTTGATAGATGTCAATCAAATATGCAAAATCATCATTACAACTCCATTTTGTTTGAATTTTGTAATGAGTTCAAGTTGAATGATACATGGCACACTTTACATCCAGAGGCACAAATTTTTAACTGGTTTAAAACCAGATGGAACAATTAAATCTAGACTAAACTTTTGGCTTGTATTAGATATTACACATGGCCTAGAAGTTAACTCTACTAACTCTGCTGCACCACTTACTGATCACTGTATTAATAAACTCACTTTAACTCCTACAAATGCACAAAGGCGTGCCAAAGGATTTGGGAAATTCAGTTTGAATCTCCTTAATCATGACCACTTTTGTCAGGACATAAAAAGAACAATTGTTGATTTAAACAAAGACTCGTCACTATCAAATTATAGAGTGAAGTGGGATCACTTAAAATATAATTCTCAAATTTAAATTTAATTTGTCAAATTTCAAGTCAACTCAGCAAACAAAGAGAAGCTGACATTGTAAGAGAAATTCATGACATTCATTTACTAAACGAAGATGACAAATTCATTCAACCTTTATTTAGTCAGGTAAATCTCATTGAGCCTCGAGGGCTCATTTACAAAAGCGACCTGCTACAAACTAAAGAATGATGAACTGAATGATGAAATGACGATCCTCCTACACTCCTAACTAGAAAATATTTACATCAACAAAGCCAAAGAAGCCTACATCCTGTCAAAAGCAAAATGGACAGAAGGGGGGTAAAGATGTTCAGCATATTTCTGTAGACTAGACAAAAAGAGACGGTAACAAATAGGGGTGTAACTGGTACGCTAAAATCTCGTTTAGGTTCAGTACAGTTTCAAGGAGGGTTTGGTTTGATAAATTTTCAGTACAAAAAGAAGCCAAAATGAAGACTTACAAAATGTTTATTTTAAAAATATGTCAAGTAAACAATACATTTGTGTACAAATAAATAAAAGCAACCCATTTGGATGACATTTTAAATAAACAGCACTCTTTACTATAATAAACTATACTAACAATAATAAAAAATCTTAATAAATACATTAACAGTCAGAACCAGAACAATAAGCAGCAACTGAATGTTTACAATCTAACTCATCAAGTTTTAAGTTTTTGACCAAAAAGACCAATTTGTCCACATTTTCTAAAGCACAGAGCTAGTTGCAGTGAATATCTCCAGCGGTGGAGAAAACCGCTCACTAACAACAGTACCGTATTTTCTGCCGTACCCGTCGCACCGCATCAGACTATAAGACGCATCAGTCCAATTATGTCCAATAAAGTGGAGAAATTCATAAACATGTCGCACCGCCGTATAAGTCACATCTATTATGCGTCACCGCTGACGCATCACGTATGTTACGCGTCACCGCTGACAACACGGAAATCTTGCCCGTGTTTTGCCAAAAATGGATTGGCTGCCAAATGGCCACAGGAGCGTGCACGGAAGGACTTCAACAAGATTAACACTTAAAAACAATTATTTGTTTGCTGAAAATTATAGCAAAGGTGTGTCTGAGCTGAACTTTTCCTTAATAAATGCACAGAATGGTCAAATCAGCTGAATTTAAAAAAAAGAAATACGATATTGTTGCCTCGGTTCTATGAAACGTGGACGAGCAGCGAGCGGAAACGCTGAATTTCTTTGAACTTTAACAAGATAAACACCTAAAAAAATATTTGTTTGCTGACATTATAGTAAAGGTGTGTCCGAGCTGAACTTTTCCTTAATAAATGCATGTAATGGTCTAATCAAATGTAGGATAAAATGTAGGATAATAGGTTAATTTGGCAGGCCTGAGGCCACCAAATTGTACAGGAATATAGGTGAATACGTCAGTTTGCTGACTTACCTATATTTTTAGGTGCGCAGGTCTGAGCAGATCTTATCTGCACAAACCTTTCACCAATTCACGAGTTCACCCTTTTTCCGGTATTAAATTGTTTTACTATGATCAGCCAGAAAATGTAATTTCACAAGAGACTTCAATTTATGTTGGTCCACCAGAAAATTGACCTTTTATTGAAACTATCACAAAATTACATTAAACATTGGTATCGATATTAGCTCTGATTCTAACTACTTTGACAATAATTCAAATTAAAAACAAACAGACAGTTGGACCTTTCTGTTGGCACATTACTTAAAGTTTTACTGTGTAAGAAAAAGGAAGAAATTAGGAGGAAGAAGATAAAAGGTTGAAAGCTAAGTTAACCGAAGTTGATTATTTTGAACCAGACTGGGTGGCACCTTTTTCCCACACGAGCAGCTGCTGGGCATCCCGAACGCTCAACCCACATGCACGACTCTTTACCTTGTTGACGGTTCGTCTCTTGGAGATAAGAGTGGAGAAGTATCTGGACACACACGAAGATGGTTTTGTCCCACGGCCGTCCAGTTGAAACTTCAGCGTGTGTGGCTGACCCACGATACGAGGAAGCTCGCCTCCCTCGGCAGGAAACAAGGTCACAGCACTGACTGGTTTTCAAAATAACTTCAGAAAACAAATTATTTCAGAGATGAGTGTTTTGAGACACAGCAAGGCTTGCCGTGGCTCCAGCTGAAAACGTGGGTCTAATTGGCATATGACCGGAACGTTCCAGCTTTCCCCGAGGAGGAAACCAGTTGTTAGTAGTTCTCTCCTTCAGACGGAAACATCCCAGTGATTAAAACCAGAATGGTGAGTGTTTTTGCTACGAAGTTTTCTCCGGAGGTAGATAAGGATACCCTGCGCGCCTATCTCTCTGATAAACTGGGAAGATCTGTGACGTGCAGGAAAATAGAGTCGACAAATAGCAGATTTGGGTCATTTCACGTGAGGGCAGAGTGTGAAGAAGTCTCTGAATAGCAGATTTGGGTCATTTCACGTGAGGGCAGAATGTGAAGAAGTCTCTGAACTGTACGACGCACAGCTTTGGCCAGCAGGAACTTATGTCCGCCGATATTATGAGGCTCGCAAATTAAAGGCGAGTGTTATGTGGAGAAGTCTGAAGGCAGCTCTGCAGCTGGCGCTACACCTGCTGTGCGTCCACCTCTCGAGGCTTCCAGCGAGGCAAGCGCTCGTGGTGATAATTAATCAACATGACTCTTAATATCAGTTCATACAATGTCAGGGGTCTGCGCGTCGGGCAGGATGAAGCAGATAAATCTCGCCGTCATGTTGTCAACAAACTCTTAGAAACCTGTGATATACTGTGTGTGCAGGAGACATTCTTATCTAAGCAGGACTTGGAAAGGTTAAACTCTATTCATAAAGACTTTTATGGAGCAGGGGAATCCACCACTGACTGTTGTGATAGGATACTCCGTGGCAGAATCCCTGGTGGTGTTGCAATGTTTTGAAATAAGAAGTTTGACCAACAAATCAAAGTGATCAGGCTGAATGTTGACTGGGCGATAGGACTTGAGTTCTGTGATGGGGATAAAACAATCACCATACTGAACGTGTATACTCCTTATGAGTGCTCAGAGAATGAGTTTGAATATTTAAATAGACTGGCCTATATCATGGCTTTCTTACAGGAACATGCAGTAAGCAGTCTTTTTATTGTTGGTGATCTGAATGCTGACCTCTCTGATCAAAGGTCTACGTTTGCAAACCATTTAAAACATTTCTGCTCGGATAATGGTCTCTCACTCTCTAGTGAATTACTTTTGCCAAGGGACAGCTACACTTACATCAGTGAGGCATGGTATACCACCTCCTGGTTAGACCATTGCATTTGTACAAGTGATGCTCATAACACCATTGATTCAATGAGAATTAATTATGAGCTATCTACATATGATCATGTGCCCCTGTCCCTCTCTATAAATCTGGACAATGTGCCTTCTCTTACTTCTGTAAGTTGTGATATGCCTGAAGTACAAATTAATTGGTCCACATTAAAGGAAGGGGACATCAATAGATACCTCACCCAGAGTGAGACCAGGTTGAGTAACATTGAGCTGCCTAAATCTGCTGTAACGTGCACTGATATCAACTGCCAGAATCTGCAGCACAGAGTTGAATTGTGCTCACTGTATGAACAGATTGTGGATTCTCTGCTTATCTCAGGTCGACATCTGTGTAAAATCAAGAACTACAAAGCTAAATTAGGCTGGAATGAGTATGTTGAGAAGTCTCACACTGAGGCAAGAAGGGCTTACAAAGCCTGGGTTGAATCAGGTAAAGCTAAATGTGGTCCTCTATTTGCTAACATGAAGGAGGCAAATGCAAAATTTAAATATGCCTTAAGGTTCATTAAAAGACATGAGAATTCTCTCAGGGCTGAATCACTGGCTAGGAAGCTACAAAGTAAATGCCCTACAGATTTCTGGACAGAAATAAAAAAGATGAGTAATAATAAAAGGTCTTTACCAACACATATTGATGGTGTGAGCGGAGCAGCAGAGATCACTGATCTATGGAGGAAACATTATGAAGATATTTTTAATGCTGTTAAAAGTAATTCATTTGTGGTTGGACATATTGATGGAAATGAAAATGTGGTTGTGTCCCCAAGAGAAATCTCTGAGATTGTGATGACGCTGGATAACAACAAGTCAAGTGGGTCAGACAGGGTATCTGCTGAGCATCTGAAATATGCAAGCAGGAAATTATGCCCCCTACTTGCAATGTGTTTTACGGGCTTTTTAACTCATGGAGTTCTACCTGACAAATTACTCTCTGT
>JBBPBX010071748.1:0-18237 GCA_038048925.1 Garcialebias charrua | reverse complement strand
GTTGGGGTCTGGGCTGTGGGTGGGTTTTGGGCCTTGGGGGCGTTTGGGGGTGGGGCTGGTGCTCTGGTTCTCCCTGGGTCGTTCAGATATTTGATCAAGGTTCCTTGTTGCGATGGCCAGCCCTTTGGCTGGGGTCGCTGCCAGGTTAAGGCAGGGGGTCGGCTGTGGATGTGTGTATGTGGTCGTTGGTGATGTATGGCGACGATCGGGTGTGTGGCTTTGCTTTGACAGGTGCTGGCTTGTCAGCCTGGTGTAACATGCACAGTGGTGAGGGTGGTGGTGGTGCGGGGGGGAGGGGTGCTGTTTGTATAGAGTGTGCAATGGCAGTGTGCCTGGGCATCTCCGGGCCTGTGGTGTGGGTCAGTGTTAATTTTGACAGCTATTTTTAATTTAGCTTTAGTCTTAGTCATGTGACTAAAACATCATTTAGTTTTAGTCATTACTTAGTCATCAGAATTTTTTTTGTTTTAGTCTAATTTTAGTTGACAAATCAATGAAAACATTTAGTCGACTAAATCTACAGTCAATTAAGTCGACTAAGTTATACATAGTAAAAACTTTTCATCAATTCTCTGTAGTTACTAAAACAAAACAATGTTTTAACCATAATATTAATATTAATATGCAACATACAACAACAAATAAAACTTTTTTCAAACATTATTTGTCTAACCTTGCTTTTAACAGTAAAACTACAAGCAGTACTTGAATCCAGTGTTAATTTTGACAGCTTTTTTTAATTTAGTTTTTGATGGGGATTTTAAACCCTTGTTACCTTAATAAAAACCACACAACATAAACAAGAGAACAGTGTTAAATCAGACAAACAACTTTGCAAAGGGGAAGGCTTTTTAATGTCTTTTGAAACTTAGTTTGGTCTCAAATACATTGTTCAGCACAATTCCGAATTGTACTGGACATGACAAGCTATTTAAACAAGAAGCAGGTGGAGTTTGACAAGCTCTGACGTCTTACAGATAAAACAAACAAGTCGTGTTTCTGATCCTACAAGAACATCTAATCCAGACATTGTCAAGGCTAGAAGACTGTCTTTTCTGTATCAAGGAGAAAAAGCAAACAACATGTTTGTACTATCAAATATAAGTGTTTAAAGGGAACAGAGAATATTTGATACAAGTGAGCTGGGTTATAATTATTGGGTCAGAGTAATTAGTTTTAGATGATAAATATTGAATATCTCCATCATTTCATCCTCTTTATCATATATAAACTGATCATTATTAATTATGTGAGCGGTGCGGAAAACAACCCCTGAGGCCGAATTTCTAATTAGAGGCAAAAAACTCACACCACCGTCCCGTGCCTCCACAGTAACGCCCTGACAGCGCAGGATCACCTTTTTAGGATGGTTTGAGAGATTATAAAGTTTTGGAGAACTCTGTTGATTGTCATATTTCATGACTTATTTCAATGTTTGAGAGAAATAAAGATTTGAGGAGAATTTTGCAGTGAGTATGGTCTCACTTCATGGCTTATGTCAAAGTTTTAAAAGGAATAATATATCTAGCAGGGATTAGTCTATTTATCCACAAAAACCAAGTTTTTTCCAAAGAAATAGAACTTTTGAGAAAGAAACATATATATATATATATATAAAGAACTAATCTATTTGTGTTAAACAAATAAAAGAAATAAGTTATTTAATTTGTTTTAAAATAAAAAGAACCAATCTAATTTGTCTTAACCAAAAAAGAACCAATCTAATTTCTTTTAACCAAATAAAGAACCAATCTAATTTGTTGTGTTAAACAATTAAATAGAGCTTATACACTTTCAAAGATGTGGGAAATAATTCTCAAACACACAACAAAATAGCCCTTTATGGGCACAAAAATAAAATAAGTTTGAAACTTCTTTGATATCAACTATTGCCCAGGAAAGTAAAAACAACCGGTTTGAACTTAAAAAATGAAATAGATCAAACATTCTTCTTCACAGCATCCATCTTTTTCTGGTGTGGGAGGGTAAGTTCAGTGTCTTTCCTGGGGAGGGAGTGTCCCGTTTTCAGAACACGTTCTTTCTGTTCCTTGGGGATTTGTTTGTGGCAGAAATTGTTGGGCACAAGTCCATTTCATCTGGGGGGGAGAAGAGTTTTTGTGTGTGGAATAAGTCCAGTTTTTCTGCGGGAAAGCTTTTGCTTACGAGATCAGTCCAGTTCTGCTTGGGGGAAAGCTTCTGTCTGTGGAATAAGTTCATGTCATTCTGGGGGAGAGCTTTTGTTCAAGTCTTTTTCTTCTGTGAGTTTCTGTGCGGGTCTTTTTCTTCTTGGGGAGAGCTTTTTGTGCGCCCTGTGGGCGGAGGGCATCATTCACTTCTTCAGTGAAAATGAGTAATCACTCACTTTGATTCGAGGTTAGTTTTTAATTAGTAAGTTGTTCTTAATTAGCATGATCATTGTAGCAGGAGACAGGAGACGATTTATACTCACTTAAAATACTTTACCTTTTTCATAGTCTGTAGAAAAAGTTTAAACATACATACAGACATAGACAGACATATACGTATAGACAGTCATACAGCCGTATAGACAGACATACAGCCATAAACATATATATATAGACATACAGCCATAAACATATATATATATAGACATACAACGCTGTAGTAATAAAGAATTCACAATACAAACATGTGGTTCATGTTCTCAAAATAAGTCCAGTCTATAGTCAGGGTCAGTCGTGTTTTAAAAATATAGAACCACCACATTTCAAAATCAACCTTTCAAATCAACCTTTTGAATAGATCCAAACTCCAGGGCGTCCCCCATCTTTTTTCTTTTTGGATCTGTTAAAAATATATACCTGTTTATCAAATGACATATACAGTACCTGTTTATTAAACAACATATACCAAAGCAACGTGGTTTGTAGGGTTATCTGATTTATCCTACAATGCAACGTGTCAATTTTTCATTCTTCTTAAATTATTCTTTGAATGGCTACGCTGTTGAATATAAAAAATCTAAAAAGTTATTTTTGTATAACTGATAAACTAATCAATGTATGAGCGGTTTCCTTCATGAGCCATCATCAGTGTTATTAGTGATTTATTCTTTATTATTTTTAGTTATTTCTAGGAACACTTCCTAATATTCCCTTATTGCATATATAGGAATGAGTTGCCACTAAGTGTCAGGCAGGCTCCCTCACTCACAGTCTTTAAGTCTCGATTAAAAACCCACTTCTATTCTCTCACCTTTAACATGATGTGCTTTGTTTTGATCCTCTCTGTAATATACACTGTTCACTATTTTAGCTAGTTTCTGTTGTTATTTCTATATATTTTGTTTTTGTTTTTGTTTTTCTTTTGTTTTCCTGTCTGCTTGGCTTGTTTCTATTGTACAGCACCTTGGTTGGCCCTGCGTCAGCCTAAGTGCTCTATAAATAAAGTGGTATGGTATAAACAATCTAAGATTTCAAGCATAAAGCTATAAAAATTGTTCTAAAAATGTCTTAATCAATTCCTTTGTGCAAAACCAGACCAACCAAAATCCACTCCCGTCAAGGATAATCTGCTATCCTTCCTTCAGCTCCACAAAACATTGAATGTCTGTGGAGACAAAAAATATAAATATTTACTTGTTTCAGGGTTATGAGCTGGATCATTATCTCTGTTTCATCACGGAGTTACAGGAAGCGGAAAAATAAGTCGTCAGACCCACATAAGTATAATATAAACTAAGAATCTTGTAGCCTGCGCTGGCAGGCTAAAATGAGCATATGTGTTTCATTAAATAAAATTAATCATAGCAGACTGCAGTTTTGAAACACGATACCAGGATTATTGACAGATCTTCACAGATCCATACGGGAGGCATGACCTTTAGCTGGACAGTTGGCGTGGTTGACTTCAAAACCTGTTCTCTTTGTCTTTCTGGAGAACCTGTTCAGCCCCCTCTTGTCACAGCATCCAGTGAGATCTCTGTTTCTGGGTGGGATCTTTGTTCATCATCGATCCTTCACACCCGGACCGTATATCCTGGTCATTTGTGTTTGATGACCTTGTTCTGACAGTTCTTTGTGAAGGTCTTTGTGGACAGTCTTTTGCTCGGATAAAAGTCCAGTGCCATAGTTTTTTAAGCCCCTCGAATGTTTATTTTGAGCAGGGCAGCCTGGGAGTCCAGTCATGGTGTTCTCGGTGAAGTCAGTGAGCCAGATCTGGACATGCCCTTAATATTAAATCTGATCCGATCCAATCAATAACCACAGTAGTTTGTGATTCACAAATTCAGACGTTGCATGTGTTCTTTGACATGACCCTATCTTAATGTATGTACTACTAACTATGTGTTCTGCAAAGTGTCGTGAGGTCCTTCAGACTTACGCTTTCCGCTCCACAAACACCGTGAGGCTGCTTCTAAGAAGAAAAAAAAGAGAAAATAGAAAAATGTAAAAATCCTTAACAAACCAGGTTCAAAGTAATCATGTTATTTCTATAAGCATTTACCTTGAATAGAGTCACCTCTGTAATTCTGGTTTGCACAATGGAATTTTAAAATGTTCATTTACATAAAAGTGAATTTTCAACAGAGGTATCCTTTTAATTAATTCCCACTTATTATAAACTGAGATCCAAATTATGTCTTAGATAGAAAAGTATTGATTAAAATAAAAATGTGTATTCAGTCAAGGCGTGTCTGTGAGTGGTACTTCCCATTTTAATATTCCATATTATTATTACTGTATACACAGCCCCAATCTGTTTGAATAAAAACAACCCTTCTTACTGCTGTCAAATATTATGCATTGTATGGTCAAACGATATGTTATTCTAATTCCCGTTCAAATTTACCAGACCTCTTTTTGCCTCTAATGGTCATAATTTATGCGAAACAACACCAAAATTAGGTTTTAACAGTGAAATGTGTCTTTTACTCCTGGTGAGTTGGCTGGATTCTTGTGCGTATTTAACCTACTTGCTGAAAAGTTACTTCTAATAAAGCATTTTTATTATTAATCATTTCAGTCACATTATATAACTCTTAAAAGGAAACAGCTCTTATAATCTACTTAACTGTGGAATAGCTTTTTAAAATCGATAAAACATTTTTAATGTATGCAAAAATCGTTTTAAAATTATGAATTTAAACTGAGTGTTTCAACTTACAATCTAGTCAAGTTTCTATTTGACAAGAATACTTTTTTATTCTTTATAAGTGTCAAAGTTTTATCAATTTAGTTAAACCTTTGAAAGACAGAATTTACTGGCAAGTCTAAAAATAAATTTCTGCTAAATTTTTCTAAGACTTGTTATCCCAAAATGCCTAACTTAATTCTGATCTGATTATGGTTGTTAATTTAAATTAACAAGCTTATTATAAAAGTTTAAATAGTCAATAATTGTAATTCAATGTAGTATACCGGTAATACTTTCTCTACTTCCCATTTATTTTGCATTAAATCCAAATCAAAAAAAGGCGTTCAATACAGGATCAATACAGGATCAGGATCTTCACCAGCATATTAAATCCAAATATATTCCGTGTTTTATCAACATCCTATGCGACTACTATAAAAACATCCAGTTCCTCTCAACTTCACCTCGCAGTAACAGACTCTCCCTACTCAGAATCTGAAAACATGAACTGGACCTCCCTGGATGACCAAGATAAAACTGTTTTTGTTTCATGAATGTTACTTTTCTGTTCCCCTCAGATAATCACAGGTGACTGTGAGCATAGTTGCCAAGTCCGCTCATCATAAGCTACTCTGGGCTTTTTATTTTCTGTAGTCGCTTATTGTGGTTACTTGGGCTTACTTTGAACGTAAAGTCGCTTATTTGGGCTTGTTATTCATTTCACTTTATTCTTCGTCTAGTGACAAGACCACGCTAAAATTAGCTCCAATAAGTGGGGAAATATGGGGAAATAATATAATTAAAAAATGGGAGAAAAGGGTGCACACTTAGCATGGTTAGCTGTCCAATTTTTAGTTTATTTTTACTAAGTTGTACGCAGCTTTCATGAATTTCTTTAATGTTGTGATTGCCAATTGTTGTCATCACTCTTCGTTTAAAATTCAGATCTCAAATGAGTCCCAGAGGTTTAATGGGATTAATCTGTATAAATATGCAAAATGTATCTTTATTTTTTAGAGTGGCTATGTTTTTCAAAGTGTTTAGCATAATTTTTGCCGTTTGTATGCAACGCCATAATAAATGTATGTTTATACTGGTTAAAAACGGTCTTAGTTTTACACAATGGGGTGGGTTGCCAGTTGGGCTCGTTTTGGGCTTGTTTTGGGCTGGTCGCTTGCTTCTGTCGCGAGATCTGGCAACACTGTATCAAAGTTCTCATGACAACAAGGCCTCTTGGATTCTTGCTTCGTCATCATTCGGCTTTTTCTACAGAACTATTTCGATAAAAAATTGGTAAGCAAATTCTCAGTTTCTTTTTGCAGAGAAAACACAATTTAGAAACGTTTGGTTTCACAGTATGACTATCTATTTACGGATTCAGACGGTCGAGCGGAGCTTCGGCTGTCTGTTAGCATTAGCTTAGCTTTTCATTTCCGATAAAAAACGTAATTTTTGGATGATTTAAAATCGGATCTTTCTTCGTCAGATTTTCATGATAAAAACGGATCTGTCCGCTTGGTTCAGCGAAACAATTTGGAGTCTTTCTCGCTAAAATTTTATTAAATCGGACCGCTGGTGTAAGCGCCAGGCCTATTGTTAAAACGTCCGATTTTAACGTTGTTAAGCCTTTAAAACCTAAAGTATTTGGATTAGAATTTTATAAACAAGATTGATCAAATTCTAAAATCTTTGTGTAGCATTCGTCTACATTCATGATTTAAAAAAAGTATTTAAATATTTATTTTATATTTAACCATAAGTTTTTAGTTCCTGTATATCCGAGATAATTATCAGAGTCAGAGAGTCTTTATTGTCATTTGCACCGCATGTGGTACATGAGATGAAAACGAGATTATGTACACGAGGTCCCAGTTACATCCAACAACAAATGAAAGAGAAAAACAGTAATAACATCTAGAACTAACTAAGAAAAGCATCAACTAGTAATACACAGCTAACTAAGAAAAGCATCAACTAGTAATACACAGCAGCACGAACATGAGTTTGTATGAGCAGATGGTCACAGATGAACACAGATGAATACAGCAACAAGAAAACAGATCAGCATCAGTATGATGTGATATTTTGCAGTGTTTATTTTTTATTTTATTTTTATTTATTCATGAGTCTAACAGCCTCAGGGTAGAAGCTGTTCCTCAGTCTAGTGGTTCTACACTTGATGCTCCTCAACCTCCGTCCTGAGGGGAGTGGGGCAAAGAGTGAGTGTGCTGGATGAGTGAGGTCTTTCATGATGCAGGTGGCTCTTTTCCTGCATCTGGAGGTGTAAATGTCTGTGATGGTGGGGAGACTGACTCCAACAGACTTCTGTGCAGCCTTCACCACTCTCTGCAGAGCTTTCCTCTCTTCAACTGTGCAGCCTCCATGCCACACGTTGATGCTGGAGCACAGGATGCTCTCCACTGCACACCTGTAGAAGGAGGTGAGAACTGGGCTGCTCAGACCAGCACGTCTCAGCCGTCTGAGGAAGTAGAGTCTCTGATGACCTTTCTTGATCAGGCTGGTGGTGTTGTTGCTCCAGCTGAGGTTATCATTCATGTGTACACCCAAGTATTTGTAGCTGGAGACCACTTCCACTGCAGACCCACCTATTTTCAGTGGGGCATGGGTGTGTTTGTTCCTTCTGAAGTCCACAATCATCTCCTTTGTCTTCTTCACATTCATGTGAAGATTGTTCTCTTTGCACCAGCTCTCCAGGTGTTCCACCTCCTGTCTGTAGCTGGACTCATCATTGTTTGTAATGCATCCCACCACCGCTGTATCATCTGCAAACTTAACAATATGACAGCCTGGAAGTGTGGCTGTACAATCATATGTGAGCAGAGTGAACAGAAGGGGGCTCAGCACACATCCCTGAGGAGAGCCAGTGCTGAGGGTTATGGTGGAGGAGGAGAAGTTGTGGATCTTCACGGACTGTGGTCTATCTGTTAAGAAGTCTAGTATCCAGTTACAAATAGAGGGGCTTAGTCCAAGTGTAGATAGTTTGTCTATCAGAGTTTGGGGGATCATGGTGTTGAAGGCAGATGTGAAGTCCACAAAGAGCAGACGCACGTATGAGTCTTTCTGATCCAGGTGGGTGAGAGCAGTGTGGACCACGGAAGAAATGGCGTCCTCTGTTGATCGGTTCTCACGGTATGCGTATTGATGAGGGTCCTCATTGATGTTGACGGTTGCCTTGATGTGGGACATGACCAGTTTCTCAAAACATTTAGCGACTATCGGGGTGAGGGCCACCGGTCTATAGTCATTCAGACCAGTCACTGTGGAGCTCTTTGGGACTGGGATGATGGTCGCGGTCTTCAGGCAGGTGGGAACTAACTCCAATGCAAGTGAGGTGGTTATGTAACATTTTATAACTTTTCTTAATATCAGGAAAAATACAATGGGAAATGTTTGCAATCAATCCTCTCTCAGTCACGTTTTAAATGGGATGCTGAAGTAAGAAAGTAATAATTTGTATTTGTGTTCTCAGATCCACCGAGAATTCTTCAAGCAAGTCAATTAAATTTCTTGGTTTGTAAAATTATTTAAATAAAAAACTATTTCTTAACATCAACTTTTAGTTCTTGTGCCATTTTTTTTCATCTATTTTTTATTATTCTGCTGTTTCTACTATGTCAGCACAGATACTTTTGTTTTAAGTAAATAAATATAAATATTCACATAGACGGGTGGAGGGGTGGAGAGGGAGTGGGGGGAGGATGGGGAGGAGGGAAAGATGGAGGGGTTTGTTAGTTTCTGCTCTGAAACCAAGTGCTGTATTTCTGACTTGCAGTCAACCCAAAACCAAGCTGGCACAGTGGTGGTGGGGGAAGGGTGGGGTGGAGGAGAGGGAGGAGAGTGGGTGGAGGGGGGGTTGTAGGATGGGTGGTGGGAGAGGAGGGGAATGAAACTAAGTATTTTATAATGAAGGATAAAACAGCTGAAACTGTTTGTGTTTTGTCACTTAGCAAAATAACTCATGATTCACTAAATTATTTTTTGTAAACCTTCAAAAGCAGACCTGGGCATTGTAAGGCCCCAGGGCCACATGCGGCCCTTTGGTTGACTCTGACCGGCCCCCGTAAGGGGAGTTACAACAAAAACATAGTTTCTAATTTTACCTCATTTGTGGACTGCATTGCTTTAATTTTGATGTCTTTAAAATTCACGTACAAAATGATGCAATATGTAAATCAAGACATGCGCAATGTGCATGATTGAATTGTTGTCAAGTCACAAGACAACGTTAGCCCTCAAAAATGTCCACTCATGCTTTTTATTTTGTTGATTAATCATAACTAATACTTTTACAAGTTTGTCTAAACAATAATATTTACTGCTTAAAGAAATACTATTAATATGCAGTATTGAATTATGTCATTTCGCCCGGCCCCCCACAATATTTTCTATTTCTCATGTGGCCCCATGGAAAAAATAATTGCCCACCCCTGTTCAAAAGTAATGAATGGTTGGACATCTACAATTAATTAACTTCTGTAGCAAACCCAATGATCCAAGTTTGCCTTTGCCAAGCTATCTGGAGGAGGTGCAGACGCAGTTGCATCCATCTCAAGGCTATTAGAGTACTGTTTTAAAATAAAATAAAAACTTATCAGATGCTTTGTCTCTCTGATTCATTCAGCCATATATATTTTTTTTTTACTGACTAAAGGTCTATCTCTTTATTTTCTTTTGTTTCTTTCTTTTTGCCGTTAGACAGACAAACTTTTGTGTACAGTATTTATTAATATATGTGAGCAAATTAATGTCAAACTGGAAAACCTTTTAGATCCAGTTACACCTAACTTCCAAAATAGCAACTTCTCAAACACAAAAACAAGGTACCGTACTCACAATCACACTCAGAGCAGTTAAACACAGAAAACGCTGCAGGCAGGTTCAGCACGGGTGGTGGGGGGGGTTTGAGAAAGGCCCACAGATAACCGACAGGAGCCACTGCCTACACACACACACAGGAAAATGGGAGGAAGAAAAAAGGCTGCAGAGCTCCACAAATATAGGTTACACGTAAAAAAGGAACAAAAATGTCCAAAAAAAAATTTAAACAAACACAGAACGACGCGTCATATATAAAAATAAACGTTCTTGCCCCAGAGGACCAGACTTAGCTTTTTTAGATTTTTCTACCTGGATTATTGAGCATGCATCAGGGTGTTCTTGCCCCAATTTCTCTTCTCGCCTGGCCAGACACATCAGGGTGTTCTTGCCCCAATTTCTCTTCTCGCCTGGCCAGACACACTATGAACATCCAATGTAAGGTCTGGCGGTCAGCCTCACACAATATGGTCTCGGCGTATTTTGACTGCCCTCGCTTAAATACAAGTGTTCCCGGTCTCACGAGCTCTAACATATGAGGTTCCGGACTTACGAGAACACGTGCTTCGTGTTCTCACACATGAATTTTCATCTTACGAGCACCTCGCAGGAACGGAACCTGCTCGTAAGTCGGGGACCACCTGTATAGAAAAAGATTTTGGTTCTGTCAACTAACGAAATGCGCAAAAATTCACTTAGTTTTTGAAAAACAGACACCTCACTTAAAATTTCAAGTCATCGGCTCAGGGTGAACTAGTTCCTGTTACTGTAATCAAAATGTTTTAAAAACAACGTATAAACAAACACATTTCAACACTCACGTTCTTGCTGACCTGTGCGGTGTTCTGGAAATCTCCGCCAACCCGACCCTGATCGCACCAAATGGACAGAGGAAGCTGGCCAGAGACAAACCCAATCACTGGACTTTCTGTCATATTTACCATGTCTCGCAGCAGCTGGGCTCTGTTTGGAGGTCACCAGGAGCAGGTATGGGGAGAATGGGTTTTCGGCACCATAATGATGGGGATTTTAAACCCCTGTTACCTTAATAAAAACCACACAAGATATACAAGAGAACAGTGTTAAAACAGACAAACAACCTTGCAAGGGGGAAGGGCTTTTAATGTCTTTTGAAACTTAGTTTTGTCTCAAATACATTGTCCAGCACAATTCCGAATTGTACTGGACATGACAAGCTATTTAAAAAAGAAGGAGGCGGAGTTGACAAGTTCTGACGTCTTACAGATAAAACAAACAAGTCATGGTTCTGATCCAACAAGAACATCTAATCCAAACATTGTCAAGGCTAGAAGACTGTCTTTTCTGTATCATAAAGAAAAGCAAACAAACATGTTTGTACTATCAAATATAAGTGTTTAAAGGGAACAGAGAATATTTGATATAAGTGAGCTGGGTGGGTCAGAGTAATTACTTTTAGATGATAAATATTGAACATCTCCATCAGTGACCACCTAATGTGGATTTTCCTTATACAGCAAGCCCTCGAGTTACGTCAGGGATAGGGACCTACGTGTGTGACTTAGGTCGATGTTGTCGTACCTCGCGGACCAAAAACACCTGCCTGTCGTAGGTCCGCGTTTCTGACATAGGTCGCGGCTATACCGCTAACGGAGCGCCGCACACATATTTAATGGCATGAGACTGAACAAGCAGACATACTAGGCCATGAACATGCACAGAACTGTACAGTAAATTAATACAGTACTGTACAATAAATAAAAAATATAATGTCTTACTTTGAGCTGGTCAAAGCCTTCGTCTTTTAGCATTAGCTCTTGCACCCGTCCGAGCTCCCTCAGCTTCCTTACGCTCCACACGCACACACATGGTCAAAACTGTTTAAAAGAAGGACTGTTAGCTTCTTAACTTCATACATTTGGAGCCAGAAAAAAAAAACTTACTGAAAGCCGTTTCTCCGCGATAATCCTCCATCCAAAACAAGCTCGGCGTTAGCTACGGTTAGGCCCCGCCATTAGCAGCAATGGTTAGCATGTCAGTTCATTCAAAAAGGCTGTCGGCTTTGTATCTCCGCGTTGGCTCTGTGTCCCCCGACATCAAGGCTGCCAGGCGAACATTTGCGGCGAGCTCCCGGCCGCAGATGGCCCCTCCGTGGCATGTCGGCTCGGTGTCTTCGCCTGTGTTAGCTGCTCTGTTAGCTGCTGTCGTTAGCATGTCGAGGCTGCCAGGCGGACATTTGCGGCGAGCTCCCGGCCGCAGATGGCCCCTCCGCGGCATGTCGGCTCGGTGTCTTCGCCTGTGTTAGCTGCTGTCGTTAGCATGTCGGGCGGCGTTGTTGGAGCGATCGGCGGCTGCTCCTCCGGGCCTGAGACGTCCACAGAGTTGACCGAGAGTTTCCAGCAAATTTATCCATATGAGGCAACCCTGAACGGACACACGGTCCTCTAAAGCCAGCTGACAGGAGCGTCTAGAGCTCCATTGACCGCAGTACTGTAGTAAAATGGCGACCGGAAACGACCGGAAGTTGCGTAAATACGATCAAATTGTAATTAAAAACGAAATATTAATAATTATACTTTATTTATAAAGCCATTTAAAACAACCACAGCTGCAACAAAGTGCTATACACATGAAATTAATAACATTTAAAGGAGAAATGAAAAGTGTTTTTAAGCGAATAGTAGTCTAATGAAAAGCATAAAATAAGCTTGTTGAGAAATTTTCACAAGTCAAAAATGTCATCCTAACTCAAATTTAGACTTTGCAAAGTGAAGAAATTCTCATCTGGTGTTTTTGACCCCCCTCCCCCTGCCTGCTCTCCGTCCCCTGAATATGACATAGGCAGTGCAACTGGAGTTCATCCTCATACAGTAATATTAGTGTGTGTATCTAGTTGTGGACAAAAAGGTTTCAGTGTGTATCCTCATACAGTAATATTAGTGTGTGTATCTAGTTGTGGACAAAAAGGTTTCAGTGTGTATCCTCATACAGTAATATTAGTGTGTGTATCTAGTTGTGGACAAAAAGGTTTCAGTGTGTAGCAATTAGGGATGCAGCAAAAAAAATCTATTTTTTAAAGAATCAAGATTCTTAGTCCTGGCGATTCAGAATCGATTCTAAAAGCCCCAAAATCGATTTTAAAACTTTTTTTAAATTTTATATTGTATTTTTACCGCTCCTGTGCATTCGGCCGCTGTAGAATTTTGGCCGTGTAGGGCCACCGTAGTTAGTTAGCCAGGCAGCTCCCAATAGAGCCTGCTAGCAAGGAGGGAGACAGCATGTTTCAACTTGCTCCTTCATCTTTAAAAATCATTTTAGATCCTACTATGTTCTGGGGAAGACAGAGCTTAACAAGACATTGGTAACTGTTTCAGGACATTTTCAACACCCCCACTTCCACGTTAGCATACGGCGCTAGCATGCTAACGTTAGCATGCGGCGGCTAACGCACGGCTATTCGTATTTCCAGGATAGAAATGCCCATTAATGCACTAAATCACCAAACTGTTTTTGACAAACTAAAGTGATATCCTTCAGATTCAAAAAAGTCTTCTGCTTCCATTTTAAATGACAGACAAGAGGACAGTAATGATGGGTTTATAGCTTCAGTGTTATTGTAAGATAGCAAAGGAGGTCTTAATTGCGTCATAAAAGTGCGTCCAGAAAATTACTACAGAAATCACTGTACTTCGGCATGTAGCAGGAAAAATGTAAAAAACTATTTCTTTAAGCTACTGACTTGAAAAAAGCATACTAAGTATGTTTATGTGTGTTATTTACTATATGAAATTCTTGTTATATCGATTTTTTCAGATTTGATTACATTTCTCCTTTAAACACACAAAATAATAATAATAATAATATATTTTTTTAATCATATTTTTATTAAATATGATAAAATCATAAGTCTGAGTTGCCGTAGGTCGCGGGTGACGTAGGTCGAGGGTTTGCTGTAGTAAAACAGAAGTATAAAATGGTAAAGGTTTCAATAAGGACACGGGTAAGTTCTGCTGGAAATGAAAGATTAAGAAAATTACACAAAATGTATTCACCAGCATAATGATAACCTGAATTTGAATAGTTAAAACAGTGAATACATTTAACAAAACTTAATATAAAAATAGCTCCATTTCAAATAAAACTGAGGCTTACCATATGGGGTAAGTAGTGAGGGAAGGGATAACATCCAGTGCAGAGGAAAAAGGGATAACCTTGGACTCTTCTACAAAACAAAAAATAAAAAACACGGATAAGAAAGAATAACGTGCTCGCACAAAAAACACAAGCTGGGACACTAAACAAATTGTGAGTAAAAACTGAATGCAATGATGTGGAGGTGCCAACATCTAATATTTTATTCAGAATAGAACACAAATCACAGATCAAAAGTTTAAACTGAGAGAATGTATCATTTTAAGGGGAAAATATGTTGTTTCAAAATTTCATGGCGTCAACCAATCCCAAAAAAGTTGGGACAAGTCCATTTTTACCACTGTGTGGCATCCCCCCTTCTTCTTACAACACTCAACAGACGTCTGGGGACAGAGGAGACCAGCTGTTCGTTATATGCTCCATTTCCTTTATCAAGCCACTTATTGCTACTTGTCCCAACTTTTTGGGGATTTGTTGACACTGAAATTGGAGAGACACCGAGCTCAATTTGTGGCACTGGCATGTCATACTGACACTTCCTGTGACATGCCACAGTTTTTGTGACATGTGCCACAAGTAGTGACATGTGCCACAAGATGGCAGTGTTTTCAGCGTGTCAATGCCTATTTTAACTGACATGTCAGTGTTTTCATCATGTCAATGCCTATTTTCGCCTACTTACTCATCAAATTACTCATTTATACTGCCTCTTACTAAAATATTGATTCAAAATTGTGACTGTATTGCTTTTTAAATCATACAAAACATTTATTTAAGGAACATTTACTTGTTTTATACTGCCTCTTACTAAAATATTGATTCGAAATTGTGACTATGGATAAGTGTATAACATGGGATTAAATATTTTTGCAAGATTTGAATAGGTGTTGTTAATAAATATTATTTAAAAGTAACCATGTGTCTTCATTGCTGCAGTTTCTCCCCATCTGAAATAGAGGTGGCGGGTAAGGGGAGACACGCTAATCAGTATAGCTGAAGAATTTATTAAAAACTATGAAAACATGACCTCATTGTAACCCAACAGTATCCTGTGGTACTATGACATCGAGAACTATGTACTGTATTCTCTGACACCCGTTTGGCCAGGTGCTTCCACAGGTAAATTTCTGAGTAAGAAATCAAAATAGCCATTATTATTGTAGTACAAACCAGCTACTTGTGGAACGTCTCTTTCCTTACAGCGTGTTAAATAGGAAACACTATTTGGGGCATTGTTTCGAAAGCACATGCAATCCCTTAATTAAATGATTTGTATGATTTAAAATGCAATACAGTCACAATTTTTGAATCAATATTTTAGTAAGAGGCAGTATAAATGAGTAATTTGATGAGTAATTAGGCGCAAATAGGGATTGACATGCTGAAAACACTGACATGTCAGTTAAAATAGGCATTGACACGCTGAAAACACTGACATGTCAGTTAAAATAGGCATTGACACGCTGAAAACACTGACATGTCAGTTAAAATAGGCATTGACACGCTGAAAACACTGACATGTCAGTTAAAATAGGCATTGACACGCTGAAAACACTGACATGTCAGTTAAAATAGGCATTGACATGCTGAAAACACTGCCATCTTGTGGCACATGTCACAAAAACTGTGGCACATGTCACAATATGTCATCTATGTGCTATTATGAATAAAATATTGACTGTCATCTCCACAACATTACATTCTGTTTTTATTCACACTTTGTTTAGTGTCCCAACTTTTTTGGAATCCGGTTTATAAAAATAAAACGAATTATTAACTAATACAACTGCTGACGAGAAATATAATTTACAAAATACAATTACAGCAACTGCTTACCTGAGAACTGGTAAGTTACCCCACTGCCAAGCAAACAGATCCCCAATTCTGCCTTAACAACGCTATATGAAGGCTTTGTTTACATCATGGGGTGAACCATGGCCACACTAGGCCTTTACTTCCTGTCAGTAAAAACACAAACGGATTGATAGGTCCAGTCCAGATATTGGAGTTACAGCAGAGGAGGCTAAACAATTAGAGCAGTTAACATTATATCTAGTATTAAAACCGACAAACATTGAAACAGCCACACTTACCCAGCACGGTGCAGACAGGAAATGGAGTCCACGTGATGACGCAAGCAGGGCTTGTTTATATGCAGCAGCCCTTAAAGTGGCAACGTCACCGGCCGAAATTATAATTATTAATTTCTCATAAACCAAAGCAGCACAAACGCTAGTTTCAACGGCACAAACCAGCACTAACGGAGCACTAAAGAACTAGACCACTCCGGTGTGTTTTGGAGGTGTATGGGGGGATGGTGACCTTTAGATGACCTAAAAATAATATTTAATATCTCCAAAACCAAAGCAGCACAAACGAAAATTTTAACGGCACAAACCAGCACTAACGGAGCACTAACCATTCAGACTGTTTGCTTTAATTTTTGACGTGGGTGGGGTGTCAATTTCACACAGCTGTTTACAGTGTCGCCTCTGTGTTTATAGTTGTCGCACGGTGGCGCATGGCAAAGTGCTGTTATTTTACCGACCAGCAGGTGGCAGTACCCTCTAAAACCTGTATATATGTTGCAAGAAAGGTGTAGAAGAAGAAATCTACCGTAGAAGAAGAACTGTTTGAAATCACACAACAAAAACAAATAGCTTTTCCGCTCGCGTGCTGAACTGTTGTCTTTATTTGCGGTTTTAATGCATGGAGTCAGCGGAGGAGAAAGCGATCACGTGACTTTTGGCGAAAAAAACAAAAGAAAAGTCCGACTCCAGATCAGGAATGAAGGAGAATTTAATACATTTGTGTCACAAAACATTCCTCCATGCGTCGCGACGCCGTCTCCACGACCACAGTGGCGCAAACAGCTGCAGGCTCTGGCGTGAAGAGGGTGAAGGCTGTCGGTGGGGACCTGTCAATCAAATCGTAGCGCCCACGGCGCGCGCATAGGCTTGCAGAGTTTCAAAAATTCAGAGGTGCACGACACGCGCTAATCAGAGCCCTATATACAGAGAGTTGCGACACTTCCATAGACTCCCATTGTAAGAATGGAATGCGGAAGTCACGTGGGTCACGGAGGGGGCGGTTTGTTCCGGAACTGTTTCAAACAGCAGCGCTGCTAGCATCAAACGTTGTTCATTGTTGATGTTTCAGACGTGTTTTCTCCGGTAAGTTGATAAAAAATACAATTTTCTTTTGCCCTTGTGAAGCGTTAGCTGACTGTTCTGTACCATTTTATCAACATTAACACTTCATGTCGCCAGTTTTTCTTCATTAAACATGTTAGTTAGCTAGTTGTGTTTTAACAGCAGCTAGCTCGCTGCAATCATGACTGGTTTAAAATGATCTATTTCTGTCTAATTCAGCGTTTTAAAATATTCAGTACAGCTTCAATTTTGAAAGTTTTTTTTAATGTAATTACACTGAACTCTCAAAATATAGCCTTTTTTTTCCTGAGAGATTGACGTGGTTAATTTAAAGTTATAGATCCTTTGTCAAAGACTGCAGCATAAATTGTGACATTATCTTTAAAGAAACATGTGATCGTGGAGATGAGTATTTTTTATGTTTTCCAGGTGAACTACAGGAGAATGACTTGAATGTTGCAAAGTATCACAAAGGTACAATATCTAATGTTCTGTCTTAAACAATAATATCTTAATCAAGATGTTTCAATAAAATTACTTTAACACCATAACCTTCACAAAGTTGGTATTTACTGCAGAACTGTTAATTTACATTATAGTTTTATATTATTAGTTATGGGTCAAGTTGTTTTCAAAGCTCTGAATGGACTTGCACCTCTGTACATCTCAGAACTTTTGAAAGTCCATCACTCCAGCAGAGCTTTACGATCTGCCAGTCAACACCTGCTGGAGGTGCCTCGCTCAAGATACAAACAATGGGGAGACCGGCCCTTTTCTGTTGCCGGCCCAAAAGCCTGGAACAGCCTCCCCCTTGAGCTGCGTGCCACCTCTGATCTGACTCTGTTCAAAAACTGGGAAGTTATTCTTCTTCATTTGATCCTTAGTAAAAAAAAATGTCAGTATTTATTTTCCATTAACATTTTTCTTCACAGGACTGTTAATTTCCATGTCTGAATCTAAAAAAGCTAAGTCTGGTCCTCTGGACATTCAAAAAAAAAAAAAAAAAAAAAATGTAGAAACG
>JBBPBX010071746.1:0-18238 GCA_038048925.1 Garcialebias charrua | reverse complement strand
ATATATATATATATATATATATACAGGGAACCCCCGACCTACGAACGAGTTTGGGACCTAAGAACCGTTCGCAGCTCGATCCGTTCGTAGGTAGGGGGTGAAAATTATATTTTAAAAAAAAAAATTATTCATTCATTCATTCATTCAACCTTTATTTATCATGCTAACGGAGCGCGCACACACATTTAAGCATGTAAAGTAGTGTACTGTAATGTTAAACATTGCTATTCACATTTACAGAATAAATAAAAATATATTTTCTTACTTTGAGATGGTCAAAGCCGACATAGGTTGCCATGCGTTGATTGTTTTCGGGCCAAGCAGCGCGGGGGCCGGCAAGCCACCGCAGCTGCTCCAGACCTGTGTTAGCTAGCTGGCTAGCTTCTGCTAGCCAAGCCATGAGCTAGTGTTGGAGCGGCGGCGCGATCAATCTGCAGCTGCTGCTCCAGCCGCTGCTCCAGCCTGAGACGTCCACAGAGCTATTCCAGCTAGTAATTAATCCACATGATGCGATCCTGGTCACCAGTGTTCAAAAGGCCGGCTCCCGTGTTAGCTCCAGTGTTAGCTCTGGAGCTAGCCAGGCCGGAGGTGTAGCCAGGCCGGCCGGAGGTGTTCGCACGGCGGCCTGGCACGATCGGCGATAAATCCGCTGCTGCTTGAGACATCCACAAAGTTCACAGAGACGTTTCCAGCTAGTAATTAATCCATATGAAGCCATCCTGGTCACCAGTCTTCGTCCGGCTCTCGGCAGCTAACCTAAGATGGCGTCCGGTGTTCTACATTAATTTGTGACCGGAGACCCCAGTGACTGAACCTAAAATAGCGTCCGGTGTTCTACATTAATTTGTGACCGTGTAAACTGAAGACCTACTTCCTGTTGCCCAAAATTGCTCAAAAATTGCTCAAAAATGATCAGAAATGATCTTTTTTATCATAATTATTATTTATAAAGCCTTTAAAACAACCAGAGCTGCAACAAAGTGATGTACACATGAAATTAAGAACATTTAAACACAAAAAAAAAAAAAAAAAAAAAAAATTTTTTTTTTTTAAATTCATATTTTTATTAAATATGATATGTTCGTAGGTCCCGTGGTTCGCAGGTCGATGGGGTCGTAGGTCGGGGGTTACCTGTATATATATATATATATATATATATATATATATATATATATATATATATATATATATATATATATATATATATATATATATATATATATTAGGGCTGCAACAACGAATCGATAAAATCGATAAAAATCGATTATTAAAAGTGTTGGCAACGAATTTCATCATCGATTCGTTGTGTCGCGCGATTATGTGTCTTTCTGCACGTCGCGGAGCCGTTTTGTTCAGCTGCAAAACAGTGTCAACGCTAGCTGACTGAATAAAGTTGAAAAAAAAACTGCAGCGCGCCTTGCGCGGAGCGAGCAGAAGCAACAGAGCAGAGGCAGAGAGGAGGGGTGTGTTCCGCTGAAGTTTCAAATGGCTGACGCAGTAAAAGCTGTCCGACCCAAGTTGTCAAAAGTGTGGGAGCACTTCACGCTTAACAAAGTTAAAAAATGCGTACCACGATGATGATACAGCACCTGAAACGTAAACATGTCGGCGTCATCGCTGAGGATGTAGGGAGCTCAACAGCAGGGTTCTGTTTCCAAGTGAGAAAATGTAACGCGAGTCTCTCCAGTAGCTGCCTGAAGCTGCTGGTTGTTAGCTGATTCATGACAGTGATAAGAGAAGTGTGTGTTAGCAAGCTACCCGCTCTCCTCCTCGTCTTAACACCTGTGTGCGGGAGTCAACGGGGTCATACAGGGGGAAGTCCCTAACCACCCCCACAGAACCATTTGGACCCCAGCAGAACCAAACAGTGTGTGTGCGTGTGGGTGTGTTACTTTTAATTTAATTGGTACAAGCAATGTTAAAAATGTGATTTATAAATAAATCTAAAACAAAGATGGTAATAATTAAATGATTAAGCTTCAGGTTTTAATTTGTTGGCAACAACGTCTGAGTGAAGACACTGCATGTATAGAAGGATGAATTGCATTTATTTATCATTTATACAGGTAACCCCCGACCTACGACCCCATCGACCTGCGAACCACGGGACCTACGAACATATCATATTTAATAAAAATATGAATTTAAAAAAAAAAAAAAAAAAATTTTTTTTTTTTTTTGTGTTTAAATGTTCTTAATTTCATGTGTACATCACTTTGTTGCAGCTCTGGTTGTTTTAAAGGCTTTATAAATAATAATTATGATAAAAAAGATCATTTCTGATCATTTTTGAGCAATTTTTGGCAACAGGAAGTAGGTCTTCAGTTTACACGGTCACAAATTAATGTAGAACACCGGACGCTATTTTAGGTTCAGTCACTGGGGTCTCCGGTTACAAATTAATGTAGAACACCGGACGCCATCTTAGGTTAGCTGCCGAGAGCTGGACGAAGACTGGTGACCAGGATGGCTTCATATGGATTAATTACTAGCTGGAAACGTCTCTGTGAACTTTGTGGATGTCTCAAGCAGCAGCGGATTTATCGCCGATCGTGCCAGGCCGCCGTGCGAACACCTCCGGCCGGCCTGGCTACACCTCCGGCCTGGCTCTGGCCTGGCTAGCTCCAGAAGCTAACACGGGAGCTAACACGGTAGCCGGCCGAAGACTGGTGACCAGGATGGCTTCATATGGATTAATTACGAGCTGGAAACGTCTCTGTGAACTTTGTGGATGTCTAAGGCAGCAGCAGAAGCTGCAGATTGATCGCGCCGCCGCTCCAACACCAGCTCATGGCTTGGCTAGCAGAAGCTAGCCAGCTAGCTAACACAGGTCTGGAGCGGCTGCGGTGGTTCACTGGCCGGCCGGCGGGGCTGCTAGGCCCGACAACAATCAACGCATGGCAACCTAAGATGTCGGCTTTGACCATCTCAAAGTAAGAAAATATATTTTTATTTATTCTGTAAATGTGAATAGCAATGTTTAACATTACAGTACACTACTTTACATGCTTAAATGTGTGCGCGCGCTCCGTTAGCATGATAAATAAAGGTTGAATGAATGAATGAATGAATAATTTTTTTTTTTAAATATAATTTTCACCCCCTACCTACGAACGGATCGAGCTGCGAACGGTTCTTAGGTCCCAAACTCGTACGTAGGTCGGGGGTTCCCTGTATATTGGTCCAACAGCTCAGGAGGACATTTAAATAACAAATGCTTTATTTTTCCCACTTCATAAAAAAGTATATTTTTGTGTACATTTATTTATTTTTAAGGTATTTGACCAACTTTTTTTTATTTATTATTTGTCAACATTGTGCTTACTGAATAGTAAAGTAGCAACTTGTTTTTTGTGTAATTTGCTGTCATTCAAGTGTTCTATTTTTGAATAAATAAAGAGGTTGAAAAAATAACTCATTTTGCCGATTCATCGATGAATCGAAAAAATAATCGACCGATTAATCGATTATTGAAATAATCGTTAGTTGCAGCCCTAATATATATATATATATATATATGTATATATATATATATATATATATAATATATATATATATATATATATATATATATATATGTAACATAGTTAATATTGAATATAATTCCACTTGTCATTACTTCCAAGTTTAGGTTCATGTGTAATGGGTGAAACAGCGCCCCCTCTGGCTGATTGGCGGTTATAAATATTGTGAACACAGACATCTCATTGCCAGTTCATACGAGATGGGCATGAGGTAGGTCCACTGAGTTAAACGCTCCAGTAAAATATTATGTTAGCTTGATGCTGACATGAAATGATTTTCCTCATAAGGTGCTGTACCCGCTGTGATGAACCTGATTTATGATCAGTCCATATTCTGTTCTGTACAGGTACACATTATTTTATTTATTTGTATTTCTGTTTAATATTAATGTTGTAAATACGGCAGTTGGCCAGTTCATACGAGATGGGCATGAGGTGCTGTACCCGCTGTGATGAACCTGATTTATGATCAGTCCATATTCTGTTCTGTACAGATAAACAACGTTTCACCTCATCCTGTCTCCTGGTCCTTAATAACACAACGCAGACCTGATTTATTCTGAACGAATTCACCATTTGATGAGGTTACATTGGTGCCTGTGACCCGTTCTTCAACTACGCCAGCGCGAGTGGCTGCGTCTACTTTCTGGAGCCTCGGCAGTTGGTGGGCTGCGTCTACACCCTGGAGCCGCGGCAGTTGGTGCGCTGCGCGCGCATCTGTCCGTTCATCAGACCCGGCCGGTACCGCAGCCCCGTGTGGATTCTTCGCTGCTCTGGTAGTGCAGTGGCCAGTCTGAAAAGAGTGGAGCTATTTTTTTATTCATTTTAACCGTTTTGTGTTGATTGTACAGCGCTGTGGCTGCACTATGATTACAGGAGGTCTTTTTTTTCTTTCTTTTTCTCTCTCTCTCTCTCTGCGCTGCGCTCTCTGAAGGAGGGGCACTTTGAGACAAAATAAGTTTGAATGTTTTTACAGCTTTTTCATTCAGGTTTTTCTTGTTGATTTGTTGAAGGTTCCCTTTACTCGTGTTTAATTTGTAAGTGATCAAATTAATAATAATTAATAATAATAATAATAATTAATAATAATAATAACTGAAAATTATTATTATATTTGTTTTTTGTTTTTTGCTTTTGATCATTAAGGGCTGAGTTATGGCAAGCAATAATTATTTTGGTAGGGGGAGGGGGTTTGAAATGTTTACTCCTATGCCTGCAGTTGCCAGAGGTAGGGGTTTGTATTTGAATACCCCAGAAGCATCCACACCAAAATCAAATTTTGTTTATGTGGGTGAAAGAGTTAATGACACTGTTAATGCTCCACAGTGTGAAGTTGATGGTAGACTTTTGAGTGACATAGCTTCACGAATTGGAGTTTCAATAGGTGAAAGTATTGCAGCTTGCATTGAGACCCGTTTGAGTAATACAGTGGGTCCAGGGGTGGTTGGAGCTACAGCTAACGAGTCTACCATGTTAAATGTCATTGTTCGCCCTGATGTGAAAGAACCTGTGAGTTTTAAAGGGGATCATGATTCATGTTCAGTCCAAGAGTGGGAGGTTATGATGTTAACTTATATGAGAAAGAAAGACATCCCTGTGGCTGAACAGGCTGATGAGGTGATGTCTAAGCTGGTGGGGAGGGCACATGAAGTAGTTAAAGTTGGCATACGCAGTAAGCCAGTTTTAAATCTGACTACAGGACCTGAGCCCATTTTTGAGATACTGAAGCAGCACTTCAGTGATACTATGTCCTCTAGCTTGCCCTTAGCAGACTTTTATGCTACGGTGCCCCACCCTGACGAACATCCCTTTGACTATTGGCTGAGACTTAACAAAGCTTTGGACATGACAGAGGACTCTTTAAAGAGACAAAATAAGGCTTTTGACTCTCTGTCTGGTGATCTAGCTGCCATGTTTATCCAGAACTGCCCTGATCCTGAACTGTCGCTCATATTCAAATGTAAGCAGCTGAAAGATTGGACAGTGGCTGAAATTCACGAGAAGCTTGTTGAGAATTGCAGAAATCGCAAGCGACTAACCAAACACAAAATGTCAAGCATCCTGTCTTCCCAGCACCAGGAAGTCATCAGAATACAACTAAACTAAAGAGAAACTAAATGTAATCCTAATGTTTGTTGTAGCACTTTGAGATTTTTATTAATGAAAAGTGCGGTATAAATTGAATTTATTATTATTATTTATTATTATTAAGTCACCTCGTCTGTGCAGAGTGCGACACTCCGTACTGAAGTACTACCTCCAGCTGAGAGCTCGCCAGACCGCCTGGACCGGGTCATCGCTCTACTTGAACGTGTGCTGGAGCAGCAGCCACAACAGCACAATTTTCAAAGAAGGTTCAATGTACACACCCAGAGGGACCAGCCGACGAAAGTAAAGCCTGCCTTACCTTGTGCTGTGTGCAGCGATGGTGGACACACTACTCAGTACCACTGCAGGTCCAACCATCTGTGCTTCAGCTGTTTTGCACCTGACCACATCCGAGCAGAGTGTCCAGGGACTGTGGTGAGGAAGCCTGGGAGCGATAAGCAGGTGGTGCAGCCTCAGGAAAACTGACTGGCCTGCATGTGGTGGGGACAAGTGTTGGGCCTAAAAGTGATCCCCCTGTTGCAAATGTTGAAAATGACATGGAGTCTATATGTCAAAGTGCATGTGAAGTGAGAAAAATGGGATATACACCAATAATCCAAAACATTCAGAGACTCAAACAACATGACAACTTGTTTTATGAAAATGTGACACTGGGAGGAGTGGTTACGGTCAGAGCTTTGCTGGATAGCGGGTCGATGGCGTGCACACTGAGCTCTAAAGTAATACCTCAGCTGTTACAGCAGGATGTTTTAAGAAGCCCCGCCCTTGAGCCGACAGCCACTGTGTTGATTGGATGTGGGGGGTCCAGGACATTACCTTCTGGCATGTGCGATCTGGAGATGGATCTTTATGATTACAAAGTGATTGTCCCAACATTGATCGTTGAGAACCAGAATGAAGAACTGATTGTTGGCAGTAACCTGTTGAAATACATTATTAACAGGTTTAAGCTGAAGCAAGACATCCAGGACCAAGGCCCCACAGCACTCTGTGACAGTAGTGATGCAAAGCAGAAACTGCTACATATGTTGGCAAGGGTGGAAGCTGTAGTGATATAGGCCTTTGTCTTGACCTTCAAGTACACCTCTCCACATCTCTCTGAAACTCTAAGTGTTACACCTTCTTGAAGCCCTCAAGGAGACAGATGGACACTTATATATTTTTACAATTATTATGAATTAATGGACACTAATTAATCAGATTGAACTTTCTCTTTAATGTGTGTTAATTCAGAATTGATCTACAGTATATTTTTGTCATTTTTAATGATGATCTGTTACTTTCATGAGTTTTGACCTTCTGCTGGTTTTATGTCTGCAAAAGCGAGCAGGCTTTGATTCTAAGACACAGTTCAGGGTAAACTGTTAGCTGTTCAGCTTCCTTCTCTGTTTTGTCTATGAAGTTAGCCATAACATTTTCTGTGCTTGCAAGCAGGCCACCTGGCTGTTTATGTAAACAGTTTTCCTGTTGTCCGTCAAGAGACTTTCTACCTATGGAATTAAACTTCCATCTTTTATTTTGTTATAACCAGCCAATAGTCATTCAGGAGGTGGTTCAGATCCCGCCTCCCTATAAATGGGCACTTCCTGCATTTGCCTTTAGAGTTTCGAGGAGTACGAGCTGTCAACCTGCTCTCCTCCCTGGGAAAGCTGGAGTCGGCCCGGTCATATGTCAACGACCCACGTCTCCGCTAGGATCATAGCAAAGCCTTACTGTGATCCTGTCACTGTTCTGGAAGAATTTGTTTTCTAAAGTTTTATTTTGAAAGTCAGTCTGTGCGCTCGACCGTTGGTCCCTGCCGAGGGAGGCGAGTTCCTCGTATCGTGAATCAGCACACTCACGCTGAAGTCCAACTGGACGGCCACTGGACAAACCCATCCACGTGTGTGTCCACAAACTTCTCCACTCTTGTCTCCAAGAGACGAACCTCCAACAGGTAAAGAGCCGTGGTGTGTTTGAACGTGCGGGAGCCCAGCAATCTGCTCGTGTGGGGGAAACGGTGTCACCTAGTCTGGTTCAAAGTAAACAACTTTAGCTTAACTTAGCTCCAGAACTCCTTCCTCCTATTTCTTATTTTTCATAAGCTATTAATCTGTCAAGTAATGTGCCAACAGTTAAGTTTTAATTGTCTGTTTGTTTTAATTTGAATTCTTGTCAACGTAGTTATTAAATCAGAGCTAATATCGATACAAATGTTTAATGTAATTTTTGTGATAGTTTCAATAAAAGGTCTATTTTTTTGGTAGACCAATATAAATTGAAGTCTAAGCGTGAAATTACATTTACTGGCTAATCACATCGTTAGATTTGTTGATTTAATCTGAAAAAGTTGAGACCCCGCACTTTGGTGGCAGTTTGTGCAGATAAAATCTGCTCATACCTGCACGTCTAAACTATAGGTAAGTCAGTAAACTGACTAATAACTCCTATATTGTTACAAAGCTGCCGATTCAGACGTCCATTATGCAGTTGGAACTATCAAAATCAAGCGAGCTGTTACTCTAGAACCCATGACAGAGCATCTGATTTGGGGCAAGTTGCCACAGGTGAATAGTCTGTTGGCTGGATGTACTGTTGTGGTGGAGCCAACAACTGCAAGATCTAAACCAAGAACAGTTTTGGTGGGGAGGTCGGTGTCAATCCTGAGAGCAGATGGGTGGCTCCCATTAAAGGTCATTAATCCATCAGACAAGCTGGTTACTTTGAGACGTAATACTAAGTTGGCGGATGTGAGTACTTGTGATTCAGTGGAGATGTTTGCTGGTTCCCAACTCGACATCCAACAACAAGTTCAAGTACCGTTGGACAACAGTACAAAACACAGCCTCGTCTCAGAGGACTCGACTTTACCAGATCATCCTCACCTTGTGGCACCGTGCACAGTTGACACCCCTCAGGCAAGGCTAAGAGGACTGGGGCTGTCGGATGTGGACATTGAGTCATGTGACGTTGCCCCTGAATATAAGGCTAAACTGGCTGAGCTCATTGTTCAATACCAATCAATCTTTTCAAGGGACAAGATGGATTGTGGTAAAGCCACTGGTTTCCTACATCGCATCAGAGTCATGGATGAGAAACCATTTCGATTGCCATGTAGGCGCATACCACCAACCCAGTATGAAAAATTGAGAGAGGCATTGGATGAGATGGAAGAGCGTGACATCATACGAAAGTCTAGCAGTGAGTTTGCATCTCCATTAGTGATCGTGTGGAAGAAGTCGGGTGACCTACGTATCTGTAATGATTTCCGATGGATCAATGCACGCACTGTCAAGGATGCTCACCCACTCCCTCATCCAGCTGATGCTCTAGCAGCTCTGGGGGGCAATGCCTTTTTCTCAACCATGGATTTGACCTCTGGCTATTACAATGTGGAAGTGCATGAAGCTGACCGAAAGTACACTGCCTTTTCATCGCCTTTTGGATTGTATGAGTATAATCGGATGCCTCAAGGACTCTGTAATAGTCCCGCCACATTCATGAGAATGATGCTAAACATCTTCGGTGACCAGAACTTCATGAGCTTGTTGTGCTATCTGGATGATGTCCTGGTGTTTGCTCCAACAGAAGACCTAGCGCTGGAGCGTCTGCACATGGTCTTCCAGAGACTCCAGAGCCATAACCTAAAGCTCGCCCCAAAGAAATGTCACTTTCTGAGGAGGTCAGTGAAGTTTCTTGGTCATATCATCAGCATAGATGGGATCCAGTCTGACCCTGATAAAGTGACTGCTATCACCACCATCACCGAGTCTGACCTTATGGAAATTGGCACAAATATTCCCTCTCAGAAGAAGATCCGTTCCTTTCTTGGCATGGTAGTCTACTACCAGCAGTTTATTGAAGGGTGTTCTGCCATAGCCAAACCGTTGTTTCGGCTAATCTCATGCTCTAAAGGTCCGCGTGGAGGTGGGAGAAAACGCCGCCAAATCCGCAAACAGCTCCGTGCTGAAGATTGGACTGCAGATTGTCAGCAGGCTTTCCATCAACTGAAGTGGGCTTTGCTAGATTGTGGTGCTGGCCCACCCAAACTTCAGTGAGCCCTTTCTCCTGTCTGTGGATGCCTCTACCGACGGACTTGGTGCAGTCCTGTCACAAGTGCCTGCAGGTGGTTCAACGGCCAGACCGATTGCTTTTGCAAGTAAATCGCTGAGTTATGCCCAATCCAAATATCCTGCACACCGACTAGAATTCTTCGCATTAAAATGGGCAGTGTGTGACAAGTTCCATCATTGGTTGAGAGGCCATCAATTCACCGTGTGGACGGACAATAATCCGCTAACCTACATCCTGTCCAAGGCTCGGCTGGACGCGTGTGAGCAGAGGTGGATCGCTAAGTTGGCGCCATTCCAGTTCAACATCAAGTACATTCCTGGATCAAAGAATGTGGTGGCTGACGCCCTTAGCAGAGAGCCCTTCGTACAGCCTAGTATGCCTCACCGTTTGACGAGAGTGCCTTATGACGAGCTGCTGGCAGAGGCTGCAGTAGTTGGTGCTAATGGAGTCCAAGAGGTGTTTCGCTGGTCAGCTAACCCGCCTGAAGTAGCTGAGTGTGACCAACAGATTTCTCAGGGTGTGGCAGTTGTTAAGACAGGAGCAGTATCATCATTGGAGGTTGCTGCTGTGCTCCAGGGATGCAGTGAGAGTGGTCCTGTGTAGGGATGTGCCGATCGATCGGAAACCGATCAATCGTCACCGATAATCATTAAAGCATGTTTCGAAACAACCACTGATGTTTGTTGGATTTGATGAACTGCCAGTATTGATAAAATAATTGACGCAACACTCAGTCTCCTCCTCTGTCAGTCCCTTCTCATTACAGTAGTCATCTTGCCTCAGTGCTCAGCTTTGCTCTTCCTGTCAGTGTGAGAATCTAATCGACTAAGCGTGTGTTTTCTGCCTCAGTGACAGAAAATTGTATGAGGTGAGAAGAAAAAGCAGTGGAATAAAACATGCTGTATGGGAAGTATGTGTGACATGACTGGGCTCTGTAAAAAAAAAAAAATCTTATCAAACTTTGTGACATCCAGTCAATATATTGACAGCCTTCCAAGCCAAGTTGACCCGTCATGCTTCGATTCTCTGTCGTGTTGGTTTTTTGCAGGTGAAAATCCCAAATCACAGAAGACAGGTATTTCTGACAGCAAGGACACTTTTTCCACCGCAAAAGTGGCATTACCACTTTTCAGGTGCCAGAAAAAGGCACTTACCGTAAATGTTTCAGTCCTCAATAATAACATACAGTCTTGCTACTGGTGAACATACAAACAAGCTCATGGAGCTCATAAAATTACAGTTTTCATATGTAATGGACCTACCCAGGGTCAAACTAAGGTTTTGAACTGTCCAGTGATGACCTTTACTGACCTCTCAGTAAAGCAAGACATTTACTACAAAATCATTCATTTAGCTGTAATCTGATAAATATAGTCACCAAAAGAGACTATTTCTATCTTTGATTTTAGGCTGATGTGATCAAAAGAATAACTTTTGTCATTTTCATGATGTGTGCTTTTAAGCTGTGTTATTCTGTAAGAGTTTAAACTGTGTTCACTGCTGTGTCAAAGGTGCAGTCTCGGGTCACAGAGACCGGACGGTTTTGTTTAGAAACTCAGAGGACAGTAATCCGTTGTTTTTCATGAAAGGGCTCCAGCTTGCTGTGCCTTTCCCTAAACAAATCTCTCTCTGCTCTGGCTGTAACCTTGGGTCTGATAAGGCAAGTTCACTCCTCTCTTTGTTCCTGCTTTTTAAGTTCTAACTGTGCGAGAACGCTTCAGAGTTTCTGGGAGCTTCGAAAGATGATGTGAACCTTCCAAAGAGCTGAATGACCACAAGTCACGCGCTAAGGACTCGTCATCCAGCTGGGACTGATAACATGTTGTTATGGGTCCACTTCGAACAAGCGTAAGCTCAAGAACTTTGTTTATTCCTTCCTGGAATAAGTTTATCTTGAAGTCAGAGGCCTGAAGCTGACATATTCTCTGATGACCAAGCGAAAACCAGGAGACGTTGGAAAACGTAAACCAGAACCCTGCTTGAAGGTATTGTACTGGTTCCCACAAGGACCCGTGCATCTGAAAAGCTACAAGGTCTTCCCTCTTACCGGGCCGTCGTCAAAAGGTAAAGAGCTGTTTACAAAACGTACCTGGATTTTAGCAGAAGTCGGAGGAGAAGTGTCACTCTGGTATCATGCTCACGATAATTTCTTCTTAAATCTTTCCTCCTACTCTTTCCCCTCTCTATCTAAGCTGGAAACTATAATTAAGCTGAAGAGCCCACAGACTAAATATGTTAACATCCAATATTGAAGTCTGTTGTGTTAAATTTAAGTGTGCTGACGTATTAATTTGAAAGAAAGTGAAATCATGTCAATCAAGTGTAATGGTGTTAATTTAGTTGATTTATTTTAAATAAATGGTAGTGTCGCCTGGCATACCAAACTAAGTCAATGTCCATTGTCACTTAATGGCTCTGTTTATTTATCCATCATAAAGATCACAGAAATATTGGGTAAACTGAAAAAGAACAGAATCCGTGAATTTACTATTCAATCTGAATAAGTAAATTAATTAAGGTAAAGAGGTCAGTATTAATATTGACCTCCTCATAATTCTTACACATAGCAGGGTAAAAAAAATAAAAAAACACTGGTCACAATGTTTTGGCTGTTCCAGTGTGACCAGCAAATGTCAGCTATTACTAATTTAAAAAAACGCTCAAGACTGCATGAGACATTACCATTAATTACTTTATTTATTGAGTTTATTTTTGATTTTGAAGGAGTAGTGGCACAGAGGATAGAGAAGATGGGCCTGTGATCAGAAGATACAGACAGCATCCCAGTACAGACAACATCATAATGTGGGTGGGAGGAGTGAAACACCAACACCTGCCTCCACCCTATTTTGCCCCACTCTGGGCCCTTGAGCAAGGCCCTTAACCCCCACCATCTGCTCATCCAGGCGCCTTAGATAGCAGCTCTCTGCTCCACACAGAGGGCTGTGGTAGCTCGGTGGTCTGTGATTGTGTCAGGAAGGACCTCCAGCATAAAAATTGTTGCTAAGACTTTGTACGACTTAGTTCGCTGTGGCGCCCCCTGAAGAAGGGAGCAGCCAAAAGAAGAAAAAATAAAAATATGGTTTATTTTTTACACTTGTAGGCAATTTTGCAGGAATATAACAACCCAGTGTTCAGAGTACCAACAGCTAAAAAGGCAACAGACCAGGTAAAACAGGAAGTGATTTTATTTTGGTGAGTGTAGCTGGTGACTGGAGGAGAGAGGATCTGCAGGATGGCCAGGGCCGGATTTATGCAGGGGCTTGCAGGGGTTTGAGCCCGGGGCCCCGGAATTTTAGGGGCCCCCAGAGCCTCCGGACCCGCTCCCTAAGGTTTTTTTTGTGAACGGATAGTCTCAAACACATTGTCTCACAAAGGAGAAAACTGTTCTTGTTAGGTTTCATGTAAAACTGGATGATTTTATCTTTTATTCGCTTCAGCGCGGCCGGTCCCCTCCCGCTGCCGGCGGGGGAGGGGGGGGTGCGCGCAGCCGGTCCCCCACCCACCGCTGGTGATAAGGAAGAGAAAGTGGAGGTGGAGGTGAATGGAGAAATAAAAAGTGCAGGAACGGAGGCAAAGGAGCTGGTGTAGGAGAAAGCAGGGGCGGCTGTAGAAGAAATGGAGCTGGGGCCCCCCAAACCAGGTGAAGAAACAAGGGAAGAGAAAAAATGAAGTTGCTGCAAGCGTGTTGCAGGGAAGTTTGTGTTGAAGTCCAGGCAACAATAGCTATTCAGTGATTTTATTTTGTGATGGAAGCATCATATTCTAGTTTCAAACCCTAACATGTGGTTTTGTATTTAACCAGTTCAGGGTTGTTTGTAGTTTGTGACAACTGGCATATTAAAGTTGTAAGTTGTGAAAACTTACTATTCAGTCATTTTCTGCTCATCATCTGAACCAAAGCAAAACAAACAAACAAACATATATATATATATATATATATATATATATATATATATATATATATATATATATATATATATATATATATATATATATATATATATATACACACTAGCAATACCAGTTTTTGTCAAAAAGACAATTTTACCTATGCAACCCATGGGATTGTCAAACTGACAAATTGAATTAGCATTTTTAAAGCCATTGGTATGTATATGAGGCCATTCCATTCTGTTGGCGGGGAGGAGGCCTTGGGGCATATTTATATATTCATTCATTCAACCTGTATTTAGTCAGGTAAATCCAGTGGTGGAGAAAATACTCAAACACTGTACTTAAGTAAAAGTGCAAATAAACAGACAAAAATATACTCTAGTAAAAGTAGAAGTACCATATTAATATTTTTACTTAAGTAAAAGTAAATAAGTACTTGCTTTTAAAAATACTTAAAGTATTAAAGTAAAAGTAATTGCTGAATGTATTACCTAATGCAATGGCCTACAATACCATAAAGTGTGTGTACTGTATGTAAATTTTCTGCATTACATAAATATATATATACATAATATATAATACATAATATATAAGTATATATATCTATATATATATATACATGTATATATATCTATATATATATATATACATGTATATATATATATATATATATATATATATATATATATATATATATATATATATATATATATATATATATATATATATATACAGGTAGTCCCCGAATTACGAGCGCTCTGATCTACGAGGTTCCAGACTTACGAGCTGGCGAATTTTTGGAAAAAACGCAAAAAATACTGAGTTTTCATGTGTTTTTTCACCACAGTTAGTTAGATAAACATATGGACACACGTTTCCGATCATTTTTATGCACTCATAAGCAGTTTTTTGATGAAAATAGAGTGTTTGTAGTCGCGCTAGCGAAACCGTTCCAATTTACGAGCGAAATTTCGGACTTACGAGAGACATGGCAACCGTTCCAAATTACGAGATTTCCGGTTTACGAGCGCCTCGTTGTAACGGATCTCGCTCGTAAATCGGGGACTACCTGTATATATATATATATATATATCTATATATATATACATGTATATATCAGAGTCAGAGTCAGAGAGTCTTTATTGTCATTTGCACCGCATGTGGTACATGAGATGAAAACGAGATTATGTACACGAGGTCCCAGTTACATCCAACAACAAATGAAAGAGAAAAACAGTAATAACATCTAGAACTAACTAAGAAAAACATCAACTAGTAATACACAGCAGCACGAACATGAGTTTGTATGAGCAGATGGTCACAGATGAACACAGATGAACACAGCAACAAGAAAACAGATCAGCATCAGTATGATGTGATATTTTGCAGTGTTTATTTTTTATTTTATTTTTATTTATTCATGAGTCTAACAGCCTCAGGGTAGAAGCTGTTCCTCAGTCTAGTGGTTCTACACTTGATGCTCCTCAACCTCCGTCCTGAGGGGAGTGGGGCAAAGAGTGAGTGTGCTGGGTGAGTGAGGTCTTTCATGATGCAGGTGGCTCTTTTCCTGCATCTGGAGGTGTAAATGTCTGTGATGGTGGGGAGACTGANTATATATATAAAGGCTTTAGAAACCCTTCCCACACTCTTGCAATGTACTTCTAAACTCTTAAACCTACTCATTTTAACAACACATGTACAGTACTGTGGATGTGACTACTAAATTTAACTGACCAGGCTCTGCAGAACAGGAGCAGCTCTCCGTTCAGGTCCAACTCTGTTCAGGTCCAACTCTGTTCAGGTCCAACTCTGTTCTGGTCCAACTCGGTTAACTTCTGCAGACTGCCCTGCAGCGATGAAGCCCACAATCAATGTTCTAAACTCTTAAACCTACTCATTTTAACAACATACGTATATGTAGCTACTAAATTTTAATTACCAGACTCTACAGAACAGGAGCGGCTCTGTTCCAGTCCAACCCAAGAGATGAACAAGTCCTGGTTCAGCTTGATGAAGTCCACCGCCCCCTCCAGCTTGATGTGCACATGCTGCCGCCCCAGGAAGGACAGTCCATGTGCCAGAACTCCAGGATTTAGTCCACCATATCTGGCCCGGTCTGGACCAGCACCATGCAACCAGAACCAGGATGAACCCCACAGCCGTCTACATGTTCCCTGCAGCCCCCAGGATCCGGGTCACACTGAGTTCAGATCAAGTGCAGCCCAGCTACTCAGCAGTGAAAATACAACTTGAAGAATGAGTTCAGCTTCAGAATTATTTAATGCCCCTTTTCCACTTGCTCGGCCCAGAGCGGCTCAGTCTGGTCCGGTCTGGTTCAGTTCGGATCGGCTCACATGTAGGTTTGTCTCCATTCACTACTGCAGCCCTTCTGTGGGCGGGGTGTAGAATCTCACTCGTCCTACCACGTGGTGGCGGTAGTGTTACCTCAAGCTATTTACTAGCCACCACTAAACATTAGAAGAAGAACACCCTGCAGGACCTTGTCTCACCACCTGTTGGCGGTAATGTCCCTTGAGCTATTTAATGCTCTAATCTTACTTTATTGCCTTTTCAGCTTGTTTTAAACCCTGTGTTTTTTTTTTTCTTTATAATAAAGATTATTCTCATATATGTACAAGGTTCCTGTTAACATTGCTTAACACATTGATCGCACTGCCCTGTAATCAGTTAAACTATTTTTACAGTAAGGTACAGATTAGGAATTAATTAGGTTTCAATTGGCCCTGTAATATTAAATGTTTGTATTTCATTAAATTTAAACGGTAATATTTTGTCAGGGATAATTCAAAGTCAAATGCAAATGGATAATTTGGTTTAAACTGTCCCTTAAACATTAAAAGCATGTTTCTTTAAACGTAAAAACAAAGTATTAATAATTAAATGTTTGTTGATCAGGAAACTCGTTTGGGCATCCAAGAACAGCTTCATCGGGGTTGATGTTGACGTCTGTGCATCCTTGGAAAAGCTGCTGCACCACGACCCGACATCAGGAAGGATGGATGGATGGGTTCATGTTGACGTCTGTGCATCCTTGGAAAAGCTGCTGCACCACGACCCGACATCAGGAAGGATGGATGGATGGGTTCATGTTGACGTCTGTGCATCCTTGGAAAAGCTGCTGCACCACGACCCGACATCAGGAAGGATGGATGGATGGGTTCATGTTGACGTCTGTGCACCTTGGAAAAGCTGCTGCACCACGACCCGACATCAGGAAGGATGGATGGATGGGTTCATGTTGACGTCTGTGCATCCTGGCAAAAGCTGCTGCACTACTCATGACACGACATCAGGAAGGATGGATGGATGGAGGGCTGTTCAAATCTAATAATCTTTTTCTTATGATTCTTTAAAGGTCAAATGCAAATGGAAAATATTCTTAACTTCCAGTATGTTTTTAAACAAACACTATACTGTACACACTTAACATTGTAAAATATGTTTAGGAAATTATTGTTCAATGACACCACTTAAGAAATAAAATGTTTATTATGAAAACTAAGAAGTGAAAAAAGCACAAAAATAAATACTGCATCCACCTAAATGATTTTTTTCCTGTTGTCTCATGTGCTTCCTCCAGAAGACACAAGTTGATAAATTCTGGTGTTGACTTCTTCGTCTTAACTGTAAAAAAAAAGAAAAACATGGTTACCGGTAATTCAGTCTAGAAACTGTTTTATATGTAGATATATTTTATAAGATATATGTAAGATATATATACATATATCAAATATCTCAGAAACCACAAAGCAGATATTTTTCAAACTAAAACAGTGAAATCACAACATGTTCATGTACACACTGTAAGCTGTTGGAGTTATTTGAATTAAAATTCGATTTTTTATAGACATAAGTGTGTCGACCTAGCTTTTTTTTCCTACTAGTATTTAACACATATCTTATATCTCAGAAACCACAAAGCAGATATTTTTCAAACTAACAAAATGTAATCACAAGATGTTCATGTACATACTGTAAGCTGTTGGAGTTATTTGAATTAAAATTCGATTTTTTAATAATTTATTTTCGTAGCACATGTGACAGGTTTGGAAGTAGTCAAAACAAATCAATTTAAATCCAGCAGATTTGACCACAACGTGACATTATTAAGGACTTGTTAACCTGAGGAACCCTCGTGGTATAAAGCCAGCTATGAAATATATTTTTTAAGCTTTTATTTAGCTACATTTAAAAGAAAGAACGCCGATCGACCCCACCCGCGCGTGCATGTGATGTGCACGTGTCGACCTACTTTGTTAAATCCAGCTGATTTGACCACAACGTGAAATTATTAAGGAACTGTTAAGCTCAAGCACCCTCTTGATATAACGTCAGCTATGAAATATATTTTTTAAAGCGTTTATTTAGCTACATTATAGAAATAAAGACGGCTCACGTGCGCGCGCGGGGGCGCGCGTGCACGTGGCGAAACTACTTTTTTAAATCCTGCCGTTTTGACAACAACGTGAATTTATTAAGGAATAGTTCGGCTTAAGACACATGTTTGCTATAATTTTAAATACAAATAATTGTTTTTACCATGTTAATCTTGTAAAGTCCTTCGGTGTTTGCTCCCTCGCGGCAGCCACTTCCTCAAACTCAGTCCAGCCTCCTCCCCACGGTTCGGGGCCAGC
>JBBPBX010071745.1:3013-18238 GCA_038048925.1 Garcialebias charrua | reverse complement strand
ATCTCTGAAAAAAACTATAGTCCCCTTGCTTCTCTATCAGCATTTATAAAAACACTGAAAACACAGAGTGACCAGGACAATGACCAGCCAATCAAAACAGAGTTGTTTGTCACGCCCCAACCCACGCCCCCACCTGTCACTCACAGCCTCAGCGCCGCGGCTCGTTCTCATTCAAAGGATTGCAAAGCGATGCAGGACTGTTTTTTATGTGACATAAATGTATTAAATATCCCTTCTTCATCCCAGAGCTGGACTTTTATTTAGTTTTTTTGCAAAAAGTCAAGTGATCGCTTCATCCTCCACTCACAGGAATGAGGAAATGGATTTGTCACGACTCACGAGCGAATTAAATCATGTCCAAACGTTGCTTCGTGAACCTCTGCTGATTCCTGCTGGATTTTGTGATGTTGGACAAGTGCTCTATGGTTTTATAATATTTTTAAAAGGTTTTATTATCATATAATCACAGAACTTTGCAGCGCTCCGAGCGGACATGTAGAGGAGGCGGAGCATTCCATTCCAGACATTCCAAACCTGCGCTGACAGAAAGAGGAAGTCACGAGCGAATTAATCATGTCCAAACGTTGCTTCGTGAACCTCTGCTGATTTCTGCTGGATTTTGTGATGTTGGACAAGTGCTCTATGGTTTTATTATATTTTTAAAAGGTTTTTATAACATATAATCACAGAATATTGAAGCGCTCCTCCGAGCACACACACAGCAGGGGGCGGAGCTGCAGAACCCAAGTTCACCAGAGAACGGACAGTCTCCCTCCCTCTGAGTCATATATGGCTCTGAGGGAGGGAGCAGAATGATTTCACCTGCTGGAAATTTTTCTAAGTGCCAGGGCTTTCCAGAAATCGCAGATCCCAGCTTTAATGGACATTTCAGTCAATTATTGATCACATGAATTATCCCTGGTGGATGATAAATCTGCAGCCTCCCCGACAGCCGCATCCATCAAACCTGTAAACCTCCACACAAATTATGGAGATTCAGTTTTGACGTCTTGTCACGGTATTGATTTTGGTGCGATCAAAGCAGAATTTTGTCTTCCACGTGACTGTAGTTTTTTTCTTTTGTAGAAAAGTAAACACTCCTCCAGAGCTTTTTACTTATATATGTGTGCTCCCAAATATGTAATCTGGTTTAGTTTAAAAGTACAAAAAAATACACAACCTTGCTTTAGGGTCTGATCAGGTGAATGTCTTGTGTGTTTTAAAAGTCTGTATTTAAGTAATGCAAGATAAAAGTCCTGCCCAAAACCTCAATTAGACACTAAAATTGACATAAAACAGACACAAAAAAAAAAAATCACAAAACTGCACTTTAAATGAAATCTAATAGGTTTTCTGTGACAATCGAAACACATTGCATCTACTGGTGGCATCACGGCAGTGACTGTCACATGGTGGCTCTGGGGCCTTATCAGGCTCGCCACTGGGTCCGTGAGGTTCTGAATTATTAATAAATGATGCCAAAACTGGGCTGTAGCCCAGCTGAGAAGGAGTTACTGATGGCAGTGTCTTACTCAGCGCGTGATCAGGCTGAATTTAGCTGCTTGAACACAGCATTGGAAGCACATGGAGTTCAACACGTGCCTCCACCACCGCAGTGATAGTTTTAATACTGAGCATTCGTTTGATCTTTGATCTCTGTGTTTAGATTCATAAACAGTCTTTTATTAGATTTGTGCCGTGATATGAGTTTGACTAATCAGCTCAATAAGAAGCAACAGTTATTAAATAATATATAGGTTTTTATCTTTTTGAGTTGATGTGGAAGCAAGAAGGTGGAAAGTGCAGGTGAGCAAGAGGCAGATTCAGGTTCCAACAAAAAGTTTTATCAGCGTGGCACAGAGAGTCCAGGTAGGAAATACAAACTCCTGACATAAAAACAGAAGATCTGTCAAACTCACTTATAAAAGAGGGCCAAAATGAAAACCTTTTTCAAACTAAGAGCCAGTTTCAGAAACTAACTCAAATCAGATACTCAACATCTTTTTATGGTCACAAATTCCTCAGCAAGACTTTGGTCTCATTTGATGTTCCCTGTTGTGCTTTCAACGTCATAATCAAAGATTACAGAAACAATTCAAATGGTTAAAGTATTTTATGTTTCACGTGTCATCTTGGGGGCCAGATGAGATGTCAGCGAGGGCCACATTTGGCCCCTGAGCCTTGAGTTTGACACACGTGCAAAGATACTGAGGAGCGTAAAGAGCAGACGTGATGATTAGTGACAGAAACCAGGAGTGAACCAAACAAGAAACAAAAGCTGCTGCAGCTGAAACTGAACGTTCTTTTGAGGCCGAATCAACTATACGGTAATATTTAAACCCAAATTACCTAAAATATACAGATAAACACATAATTACTTCCTATTGTTTGTTATAAATGTCACAGGAAACTTGAACACATTTTTTGCATTTACTTACAATTTAAAAGGTTTGCTTTCCTGACGTTTCTTCCTATTTTTTGTTCCCAACAAGTCATGACTGCACCAATTTCAGCATATGTTACACCCAATCTTTTTCAAACTCGCAGTCATCGTCTGTGAGTCATTTTTGACAAAAGTAGAGGTGTGAATGCAAGGTTTGTACCAATCATGCATGCACTGCTGGTCCATTTATTACATATACCTGTTTGTATTCATGGGATTTTGTGTGTTTTATGCGCAATGATGAGTTTGATAAAAGATTAACAACCAACTTTTGGCTTTTGATGATGTTTTATTTTTCACCTGAAGGGCCTTTTCAGTTCTAACTAACTGTAGAAACATTGCAGGTCTGCACGCTGTTGTTAGGACATTCATAAATCATTTCTCGCCCGGGCTTCATGCATCATTGTGTGAAAGTGCAGAATGACAGGTCATAGTCGATCCAGCGACGAGAGAGTCACAGAGCTGAGTGGGTGTGTGAGTGTGAAGTGGGAGGCAGCATCTGCAGCTCATCGCTGCATGGCCCGTGTTGTCACCTCACTGGTTTCTGCCTTGCTGTGTGAAGACAATAACTCATGGGTCACAAGTGACAGCTTTATAAGCATGTCTTGTTTAACAAATAAGATAGAAACAAAATGTCTTTTAGGGTCATTTAGATGCTACGCTCTGTGAGTTTTATCCCTGAGAGTCTAACAGACTGGTTTTAGGACCAGAAACGTCACCAGAACTCAGAAGTAGTTTAAATGTTTTATTTGTGTAACCGCTTCTGGTGGAGGCTTGGGTCCAGACGGTGGTCCAATCAACAGGAGAGACAGGTTAGTGACTGCACGTGAAGTTTGAAAAGTGATGGTTAAATTAAAACAAGTCACAAACCTTCTCAATTGTTATCAGGGCAGGAAGAGGGGCTGTGGACTGGGTGAAGTCAATCAGGCAGAGAAATCTGCAGCAGGAACGCAGGATGATGGGACGTCCAAATCTCGTGGTCCAGTGAGGGTAGCAGGGAGGTCAAGAGCCAGGATGACAAAAACAAGCAAAGCAAAAAGTGCAGAGAACGGTGATCCAAACAACGTGGTCGAGAGAGAGCAAGCAAGGGTTGTTTAACCGTGGTCAGAAAATTGTAGAGGTGTCCAGTCAGGAGCAAGGCAAAAGCAAAGAGTCAGGAGACGATGCAGAGTTCAAGATCAGAAATCAAGGTCGAGGAGAATTCTGGAGAATTTACTGGCTGGTGAGCTTTCAATAATCTGGCACTGAGGAGAGTGAGAGTGGCGCTTAAGAAGCGAGCTGAACAGGTGTGGCAGGTGAGTGCTGATTGCAGAGACAGGTTGCAACAGATGAGTGCAGATTGCTGAATGAGTGTGACAGGAGCTGAAGACGGGTGATAAGGCTCCAGTATAGGTCTGCGTACGTCCATACGCGTGTCTGTACGCACGTGCTGCATGCAGACAGTTCACCCTCACACCCCCAGCGTACGTTCTCGCGTACATTCTTGCATTTTCGCACCAAATTCTTGACGTCATTTGAGAAGCTGCAGAGCTGAGCGTTTACCTACGGGACAAATTGAGGTCGCTGATTGGTCATTTGCTGGCACGCCTACTGAATTGATTGACGGGTCGGGGGGGACGGACGAGAGCCGGCAGCTCCAGCCGCAGCGGTGTTCTGTGTTTATATGTAATAAAAAGTTCTTAAAAAAAAAACAGGGAGTGCTGGTCCTGCAGCCCACACATCAGACCAGCACATCAGGAAATCTCCAGAAACTCCCGCAGCCACGCTGGACCTGAGTTTAATTTGCTCGTGACAAATTTGTTCATTTCTCATCATTTCAGTCATGGAGTCAACGGAGGAGGAAGCGATCACTTGACTTTTGGCAAAAAAAAACAAAAGAAAAGGCCAGATCAGGGACGAAGAAGGGGAATTTAATACAATGGTGTCGCATACAAAATAGTCCGATGCCGGGCAGTTTATTGTGCAACACCGCATTTGCGTACGCCGTCGTAAAATTTGAGCTTTGCGCGTGCATGCTCTGCGGGGGTACGCTTGTACCTCTGCGTAGTACGTGCGTACAGCTGCGTATGGACGTACGCAGAGCAAAAATTACTAACGACCTCCTTCTTGCTGCTGACTCTGGTCTTCTGTCCATCCTCATTCTTCTGGATCTAAGCTCTGCCTTCGACACCATCTGTCATTCTATCCTCCTCAACAGAATAACCTCCATTGCAGGGGTGCAACTACATATTTTTGAGGTGGATGCGAAAACATAACCCCCCCCCCGCGCGCGCCCCGCGCGCTCCCTTTACCTGCCGCCTCATACAGCTTTCCTCCCTTACCCCGGAATTACACTGCACGCGGCTCCGCCCCGCTCCGGTCCGCAGGTCGCAGCTGACGTGAGTCCTCGCCCACTGCCTCCGCTCTGCTCAGGTCAGCCTGGATGCGCCGCTCCAAGACACGTGCGAGATCGCGCGATAAATCAAGTGATAAATAAGTAAGTCAGAACAAAACAATTCATTCGGTGGAAAGAAGGAGAACAACTGTAGAGAGACTGCTGCCTTGATCTTCTCTCGTAAATGAGCTACATGGTTTGAGCAACAGGAAGTGATGTTTACATTTCAGAATAAAATACTTTTTTATTTATTTATTTTTGTATTGCGTTATTAGGTGTAGTCATAGTCATAAATATAATAGTTTAGTCATAGAATAGTCATAATTGATAGTTTGACAGCATTTTTGTACAAATAAATCCGTATAGAGCTAGGATTAGTCCGCCCGTGGTGATTTTATTTTGTAAATACGGAAGTTGTGCTCGTTCCTTTTCCTGTTGGTGCGACGTAATCTTCAAAAGTTGACTCCGGCACAGCTCCGTCATCCGGCAGAAATAGAAAATTTTCTAATTTTGACGGACTGCCGTCCGCTCTCCGCAGCTCACCGCCGCCGTGCGGAGCCAGTGTAAATTCTGTCATTGATTATAATGGGTGCGTATTTGCTGCGGAGGTCGGACCGGAGCGGGGCGGAGCCGTAACGCATGTGGTGTAATTCCGGGGTAAGTCATGCACTTAGAAAATACAGTAGCAATATTACAGATTTTTCTATGTTACATATCATATCAGGTGATAATTTCAATGATAAACAAATAAGAAGTTTAATAAAGTAAAAATGTATAACAGTAGTGGTAATCAGTGCTCAACATTTTATGTAGTGAAAATATGAAATCTTAACAGCCTGGAGTCCATGTCAGTGTTTTAACATTTATGACATTTAAACTGTTACTTTCCGTGAAAGAAGACAATGAAAGATGGTCATCAGAAATTCAAACCATCATGGTATACAGTATAGGTTTTTGTTGCCTCCCTAATGTAATTATTCCTACCTGATGTCATCACTTGTCTCCTCTATCACTGACCTCGTGTCTGTCTCCTTCACCCTTTGTCTGTGGCATTCTGCACTGTCATATGGTCAAAAAAGCATTAGTTGTAAAAATTACAGATCTTAATACAGTTTTTAAAAATAATGTTTACATGTTATTGCTTGGGATTAAGTAGCTGTTCCCTCACTTCCACCTGCATTAGACCAACCTGTTGCCTTCCCCAGTCTGTCCTGATTCCTCTGTCATCTTCTCTTCCTTCTCTCCATCCTCACAGCTGAATGACATTAATTTTGTGTTAAGTAGGTTTAAAAATACAGCAGTCAAACCACAATAGAAATGAAACTTTAATTTAAATGATCTCCTTGTTGGATAACAGTTACTGACTGGACATTTCATCTGATCTGACTTACCAGATACATCACAACACACACCACTGTAGTGATATTAAATAAGACATTTAAACTCAAGTGTCCCTCTGCCAAAAAGGTTGGTAACATGGGTCACCAACCTTTTTGAGTCTCAGGGCTATAGTGACACTGAGGACTAATTTGTCTGATACACACATAAACTTGTACAACTCATCTTTAATTAAAGAATCAATAATAATAAATGTACATATGAGTGTATAAATTGCAGCACTGGAACATAGCTGGGAACTGCCACCACAACAGTTTAGCTTGTGTTAATGTTTCCTGAGTTTTATTTAGGTCATTCTTACACTTAGTGTGTGGATGTGTGGGACATGTATAAAATATTCATAAAAATATTAAACAAATCACGTCTTTAGGGGAGGCTACATTTATTTAACAGCCAAATATGGGACGATTCCTATTAGGCTAGCTTTAGCTAACCTGAATATTTTACAACCCTCCTGTCCTGCTCATACACTGACAGTACTTACCTAATATCTTTTAACCACATTGAAAGGCTTTTTTTTCATCCTTCCAACAACTTCCTTTTCCTGTTTTGCGCCCTGGATAGTTTTTCTGCCGCTCCAAAGTCAAGTGCACGAGTGAAAAAATAAATAAATAAATAACGTGCCTGTGTGCGTTCTCTAGGGGTGCGTGTTCACAGCACCTGTGTGTGAAGGGAGAGCAGAGAGATAGGAGGAGGGAGGTGAGGGAGCAGGGGGGGGGGCGCCTAAGCAGTGCTGTTTCCCTGTTATTGATCATTTCATGCAGTTAAAGAAGATGCCTGCTAGAAAAACATTTTTTCTAGAGACGGTTTTGGCGCCCCCTGTAGGGCAGCGCCCGTATGCCTTGCATAACCTGCATAGAGGCGATTTGCGCCCCTGCTCCATTGGCATCTCAGGTATCCCGTTAGACTGGTTCACCTCCTATCTCTCTGACCGCACTCAATTCATTCAGCTTAAATCCTTCCGTTCCCAGTCTTCCCCTGTCTCCATGGGTGACCCCCAAGGCTCTGTCCTCGGACCCCTCCTCTTCATCATTTACCTCCTTCCTCTAGGTCACATATTCCGCAAATTTTCGTCCATTTCCACTGCTATGCTGATGACACGCAGCTCTACTTGTCATCAAAACCTAACTCCACCCACCCACCCTCTATCCTCACCGACTGTCTCAATGAGCTAAATCACTGGTTTTCTAACAATTTCCTTCAACTAAACAGCAACAAAACAGAAATCATTCTTGTCGGTACCAAAAACTCTATTTCAAAATCAGAACATCTTCTCGTCCCCCTTAACAACTCTCTGCTATCCCCCTCCCCTCAGGTCAAGAGTCTCGGTGTCATCCTCGACACCACTCTCTCCTTCACTTCACACATCAACAATATTACTCGGTCTGCCTATTTCCACCTCCGTAATATTAACCGTCTCCGTCCTTCTCTCACACCCCGCTCCACAGCCATCCTGGTGCACAGCCTTGTGACTTCCCGTATCGATTACTGCAACTCCCTTCTCTACGGCCTCCCCAACAAATCTCTCCACAAGTTACAGATGGTCCAGAACTCAGCTGCCCGTGTCATCACTCAAACCTCCTACTATAACCACATCACTCCTGTCCTGCAGCAGCTCCACTGGCTCCCGGTTAAATCACGCATCATCTTCAAAATTCTACTCCTCACTAAGATCCAATTAGAGAACGGCACCACAACTCTAGATCATTTACAAATTAACAGAGCATTTAAGGACTTTTATTCCCATTTATATACTTCAGAATCCCAAACCAACAAGAATTTATCTTCTCAGTTTTTCGAAAAGACCAACATGCCAAAACTCACACCCAACCTGAAAGATGCACTGGAGATCCCAATATCCCTGACAGAAATTGTGTCAGCTGTATCGGTAATGCAGTCTGGCAAATGTCCGGGTCCTGACGGCTTCCCTGCTGAATTTTTTAAGAAATTTTCTTCATTACTTTCCCCACTCCTACACTCGGTTCTCTTAGAGTCATTTGACCAAGGATCCCTTCCGAAATCTTTTTTAGAGGCCTGCATTACCCTCATTGCAAAGAAAGGAAAAGACCCAACTCACTGTTCCTCTTATCGACCAATCTCCCTTTTAAATACAGACGCCAAAATTTTAGCCAAAGTTCTTGCTCAAAGGTTGGAAAAGATCCTTCCTTTGATCATATCAAAAGACCAGACTGGATTCATTAAAGGCAGGCACTCCTTTTTTAATGTCAGACGCCTTTTTGACATTATTTATTCTCCTTCGGATACTGTTCCTGAGTGTGTTATTTCCCTTGATGCAGAGAAAGCATTTGATCGGGTTGAATGGGACTACTTGTTTAATGTTCTTGACAAATTTGGTTTTGGCCCCAATTTCATTACATGGGTGCAATTAATTTATTCACATCCCACCGCAACCATTCGTACCAACTCTCAGATATCAAAACCCTTCAGTCTACATCGAGGAACTCGCCAGGGATGCCCACTGAGCCCTATGCTCTTTGACCTGGCAATTGAACCTCTTGCCACTGCTTTGCGGTCCTGTGACACAATTTCAGGAATCTGGAGAGGCGATATGGAGCACAAGGTCTCCCTTTATGCTGATGACCTTTTACTTTTCATTTCTCATCCGACTGACACGCTGCCCTCCGTTTTATCATTACTTGAGGAATTTGGAATAAACTCTGGTTACAAATTAAACCTGAGTAAAAGTGTAATTTTCCCTGTCAATACCCTGGCGCAGACTCTTGACTTTGGTAAATGGCCTCTTAAAATTGAGAAGACAAAATTCTCTTACCTGGGTGTTACAGTTACGAGGAGGTATAAAGATTTATATCAAGAAAACTTTGTCTCTCTGTTGAATCAGACAAAGCAGGCATTATCCCGATGGTCACCGCTTTCCATTTCCCTCACAGGCCGTATTAACTCAGTCAAGATGGTCACTTTACCTAAGTTTTTATATCTTTTTCAAAATATTCCTGTTTTTATCCCTGGTTCATTCTTTGTTCAGTTAGATTCCATCATTTCATCATATCTGTGGCAAGGAAAACGTCCACGCTTAAATAAGACACATCTCCAAAAAACTAAGGCCGCAGGCGGTCTTGCCCTTCCAAATTTCCGCTTTTATTATTGGGCAGCAAACTTGCACTGTCTAGCATTCTGGTCATTCTATTACAACAGGCCTGACAGCCCTGACTGGGTAGAGATGGAGTCACAGTGTTCTGGGAAATGGTCCTCCGTGGCTTTCTTGGGATCCTCACTCCCGCTTCCACCACTTACAACTGTTATAAATCCAGTTATAAAACACTCACTAAAAATCTGGGCACAATTTCGTAAATGTTTCAATTTCTCTAGTTTCTCTCTCTATAGCCCTATCATGTCTAACCAACTTTTCAAACCCTCATCTCAGGACTCTGTTTTTAAAGAATGGCAAAGAAGGGGTATAGTACGCTTCAATGACTTGTTTCTCAATAACACTTTAGCTTCATTTCAACAACTATGTGAAAAATTTAGTCTTCCCCAGTCCAATTTTTTTAGGTATCTCCAAATACGGCACTTTATTACTCTTCATTTGTCCAGCCTCTCCATTTCAACTGATAGCAGTATTGTTGACACTATTCTTTCTCTAGACCCAAATAAAAAACAGTCCATTTCATTCATTTACAGTAAACTATTGGATTTGAAGCGTGCTTCCTCAGATAAAATCAAAGCTGCTTGGGAAGAGGATCTCGGCTCCTCTATTTCAGAGGACTCTTGGACCTCCATACTCAAACTGGTGAGCTCCAGTTCTCTCTGTGCTAGACATTGTCTAATACAATTTAAAGTGGTGCACAGAGCTCACATCTCTAAACTGAAATTGTCCTCTATGTATCCTGATGTCAGCCCATACTGTGTGAGATGCAAACATGCTGAAGCCTCTCTCTCCCATATGTTTTGGTTTTGCCCATCTCTGAACAAATATTGGCGGGAAATCTTTCAGACTTTATCACATGTACTAGATACACGCCTGAACCCTGACCCACTGATTGCTCTGTTTGGTCTTGTAGAGGGCATGACAAACCTAAATAAAAACCAACAACATGTAATATCGTTCACCTCTCTCCTGGCCAGACGAGCTATTTTGCTTAGGTGGAAAGAACCGTTTCCACCCACTCACGCTCAGTGGTTGGCTGACATCATGTCCTGTTTAAAGCTGGAGAAAATCAGATTCACACTCCAACAGAAAGAGGGTAAATTTGAGAATGTCTGGGGACCTTTCCTGAATCTGTTCCAGTCTCTTTGACAACACAACTCATTCAGGTTAATGCAGTCTCTTGGCTATTTTACCTTTTATTTATTTTTTTCCCTTTTCTTTTGGCAGTGATTGGGTAGGGATTATTTTCTACATGTTGTAACTTAGATTGATTGTTGTGTTTTTTTGTTGTTGTTGTTGTTTTTGTTTGTTGTTGTTGTGTTGTTTGAAGAAAAAAAATGAAAAATTCAATAAAAAAGATCTTGAATTTGAAAAAAAATATATAAAATTCTACTCCTCACGTTCAAAGCTATCCACAACCTTGCCCCTCCTTATCTATCTGACCTCCTACAAATCTCCATCCCATCACGCTCTCTCAGATCCTCCTCTTCACTACATCTCCATGTACCCTCTGCCCGCCTCTCCACCATGGGGAGCAGGGCCTTCACCTGCTCTGCCCCTCACCTCTGGAACGCCCTACCGCCAGACCTTCGAAACACCACCTCCCTTTCTCTGTTCAAGACTGCCCTGAAAACCCATCTCTTTAGACTAGTGTAACCCCTTGGGTTATATATATATATATATATATATATATATATATATATATATATATATATATATATACAGGTAGTCCCCGATTTACGAGCGAGATCCGTTACAACGAGGCGCTCGTAAACCGGAAATCTCGTAATTTGGAACGGCCGCCATTTCGCTCGTAAATCCGGAAATCCGCTCGTAAATTGGAACGGTTTTCGCTAGCGCGCCTAAAAACACTCTATTTTCATCTAAAAACTACTTTTGAGTGCATAAAAATGATCGGAAACGTGTGTTTATATGCTTAACTAGCTAACTGTAGTGAAAAAACACATGAAAACTCAGTATTTTTTTCGTTTTTTCCAAAAATGTGCAGCTCGTAAGTCTGGAACCTCGCAGATCAGAGCGCTCGTAAATCGGGGACTACCTGTATATATATATATATATATATATATATATATATATATATATATATATATATATATATATATATATATATATATATATATATATATATATATATATATATATATTAGGGGTGTAACGATACACAAAACTCACGAGACGAGACGAGAAAATCACAGATCTCGCGAGAACGAGACGAGATTTTAACATTAGTTCAAGAAAACTTCAAAGATCGGTTTTATGCCGCAAAAAGGCTTTTATTCTGTTTTAACATGTATTACAAACCCAACTGATGTCTTCATTTTACTGATTGAATCTCCTTAGACCTTAGAACGTTCAACTTTGTTAAAAAAATAGATATTCACGCAGGACTTTCCAAAAATTGAACATAAATATCCGCATCAGCGCTGAATCTGCAGCCGTCACTCACCAGTGTTGCCAGATTGGGCGGTTCACCGCGATTTTCCTTCTGACTTTTGCGGGTAAAGAGTGCTTTGGGTGGGTGGGACTCTATCTGGCAACACCGGTCACACCGGTGTTTACACGCGTGTCTTTACATTCGGGGCAGCGTCGGCAGCGCCGGGACCCTCCATCAATGTAGAGGCGTCTGCGGGCGGCACCGGGACCCTCCATCAGTAGTTGGGGCGTCTTCTATAGCAACTTCATCCGGCGAAGCCATGCTGTCCGTGACGCTGACTTGCTAGGGGCTCTGCTAGCGCTAGCATTAGCATCTCGCGAGACAACGTTACCTCTCAACGAGAGATATCGCGGGAGTTTAATATCGCGAGATCTCGTACAACGAGATCTCGTTACATGCCTAATATATATATATATATATATATATATATATATATATATATATATATATATATATATATATATAACATACAGTATAACTCTTTTTTCCTACACACCTTAAACATGTTCTTACATGCAATGCATTGTAGGCCTTTTTACTTTAAACAGTAATAATCGCCTTTTACTTAATCTGGCTAATGTTTTGCACTCACATATTGGAGGTTTTACACACTGTAAAAGTCCTTAACATTATAGTATGTACAAGTATTTTCAATTGGCTTAAAACACGCAGTAAATGTAGCGTTTTGTTAGTAACTGTTATTTACCACTGCCAGTAAATGCATCGTTTCACTTGTCTCTACCGTACTGATCAGTCGAGGGCAAAATCAAGTTTAAGCAATTTGATTGGCTGTGGTGGTCTGGGGTGAGAGCGTTTAAGTAATTTGATTGGCTGTAAAGATCTGGGGTGACAGTGTTTATGCAATTTGATTGGCTGTGAGGGTCTGGGGGAAAAAAGCGTTGCTGGAGGTGTGAAGGAGTTGGTCGGCAGCCGTTGATGAACAAGTTTGGATCAATACCGCTGGGACTTTTTGTTTTAGCTAACATTGAAGCTACAAAACTTTTCCCTGGACATTTTTGTCTGTTTTCTGGAGCCACTGAACCGGACCACGCTCAGCGTATTGCTTGGATGTGGAGCTGCGGACCCAAACCACACTCGTGAACAGGAAAGTACTTGGACTGAAGTTGGAGCAGTTTCATTGCCGTTCGTTCCAAACTGGTAATCCATGGTGGTGGGGTGAGTAACCCATTCCTCGCTGTTGTTCTGGGAGCCGCCATCTCTGGAACTGCCATTCTGAGGACGATAGCTCACTGAGTCCCTTCAGGCCTGCAACATTTTAAAGCTAACTGACTGCTTTGCTAAGTCAAGAGACTGAAAAGTGTGGTTAATTCATTCAACCTTGCCTACTGATTTTTGGAGACTGAAAAGTGTGGTTAATTCATTCAACCTTGCTTGCTGATTTGATTTTTGAGACTGAAAAGTGTGGTTAATTCATTCAGCCTTGCCTGCTGATTTTTTGAGACTGAAAAGTGTGGTTAATTCATTCAGCCTTGCCTGCTGATTTTTTGAGACTGAAAAGTGTGGTTAATTCATTCAGCCTTGCCTGCTGATTTTTTGAGACTGAAAAGTGTGGTTAATTCATTCAGCCTTGCCTGCTGATTTTTTGAGACTGAAAAGTGTGGTTAATTCATTCAGCCTTGCCTGCTGATTTTTTGAGACTGAAAAGTGTGGTTAATTCATTCAGCCTTGCCTGCTGATTTTTTGAGACTGAAAAGTGTGGTTAATTCATTCAGCCTTGCCTGCTGATTTTTTGAGACTGAAAAGTGTGGTTAATTCATTCAGCCTTGCCTGCTGATTTTTTGAGACTGAAAAGTGTGGTTAATTCATTCAGCCTTGCTGCTGATTTTTTGAGACTGAAAAGTGTGGTTAATTCATTCAGCCTTGCCTGCTGATTTTTTGAGACTGAAAAGTGTGGTTAATTCATTCAGCCTTGCCTGCTGATTTTTTGAGACTGAAAAGTGTGGTTAATTCATTCAGCCTTGTTTGCTGATTTTTTGTTGGTGTTATATGTATTCTGTTTGAGGGGTTGTTTTGTACAGTTCTGAGACAGTTTGGTTGCACTAAGTGTACTAAATGTTTAAAGTAACTGTGCTCGGTTAATGTGCATTACCCTTGGAGTATTACTGACCAGTACGGTTTATTAAACTGGTATGTTTTTTCAACCTTACTATTTTTCCTTCCTTATTTAGTATAATGTTAAATTTGCATGTCATTTAGATTTTAGCTGTATTTATCTAGCCTTGATATTGGGCTCAGTTACACACTCTATTTACAGCATAGGCTGTCACCAATTAACACACTTATTTCATATTGTGAAGTATTTCATAGAGTGTAGGTCAGAGAAACTAGGCGCTGTTCATAGGGTAAACGTGAACAGTGGTTACACTAGCTTATCACTAACTTTACTAAATGTATTTTTATCTTCCATTTTATATCCTTTATGTATTTTATATTTCAATTTGTCGTTGATAATTTTTGCTCTGTATTACACTGTTTTGGTTTGTTAAGTGTCCTTGGGTGTCCTGAAAGGCGCTTTTAAATAAAATTATGATTATTATTATTATTATTATACTATAGGCAGTGCAAGACCGAACAGGTTAAATAAGCAGAAACTGAGGGGGATCCAGGGGCGAACTATGACAGAGAGTCCAACTTGTTTTGATCACATGCAGAATTTTGTGAAAACTGCTGATCACGTGACACAAAAGGCCAACTCATCTGTTTAATGCTTGCGTTTCTGGTTTAACTAAACTTGTTTCGTGTCACACACAGGAAAGTCACCACTGCTGTCCTCACAGCAAACGTTTATCTCTGAGTTGTGCTCAGAGGAAAGAGCTGTTTTTTTGTCATGTGCTTGAGAGTACATTTTCCTTTGTGTAGACATTCACCCTCCTCACTTTAGACTGAACAGTTTAAATAAGGTTGCTTGTTGTCTTTTGGATCTTTCCTCTGGAAATTGAGGTTGAGCTGATAACTTTAGCGGTGATCTCTATTTTAAGATTTTAATCTGATGATGACCGCACAAGTGATTTGGTGTCATTTTGTTGACATTTGATGCTCTGATTCCTCCAAGCCCATTAAAAACTGGTTTCCACTGAAGAAACAACAATGTCGCAGCTCCTGAGTCAAAATTTAAACCGAACTGCAATGCTGCTCACTTGAAACCGTTTATTGTTATGGGCAGTTTCTGATGATACAAAAACATCTGTCAAGATATAATACAACATCAGTGTGCTTCAACTATGTCATGAGCAGAACATTAAACACATCAGTCAACAAATTAGAAAGAGGAACATTGAAAGCTGATTTTAATTAGGTAATTTAATGACCAAAATATTAATGGCATATCAGCTACACCATGCAGGAAGAATTACAACAAGCCAATGTCCCCCATCGCTGAAGGATTTCACCAGTGAGCATCTGTAGTT
>JBBPBX010071744.1:0-18238 GCA_038048925.1 Garcialebias charrua | reverse complement strand
AGCAACATGAAACAGATCAGCAGCAACATGAAACAGATCAGCAGCAACATGAAACAGATCAGCAGCAACATGAAACAGATCAGCAGCAACATGAAACAGATCAGCAGCAACATGAAACAGATCAGCAGCAACATGAAACAGATCAGCAGCAACATGAAACAGATCAGCAGCAACATGAAACAGATCAGCAGCAACATGAAACAGATCAGCAGCAACATGAAACAGATCAGCAGCAACATGAAACAGATCAGCAGCAACATGAAACAGATCAGCAGCAACATGAAACAGATCAGCAGCAACATGAAACAGATCAGCAGCAACATGAAACAGATCAGCAGCAACATGAAACAGATCAGCAGCAACATGAAACAGATCAGCAGCAACATGAAACAGATCAGCAGCAACATGAAACAGATCAGCAGCAACATGAAACAGATCAGCAGCAACATGAAACAGATCAGCAGCAGCATTTTATGATTTTTCACAGTGATTCTTTCAAAGAGGCACAGCTTTAATTTTGATCAGGCAGATAGTTGAAGACCTGCTGCATTCGGTGCTGGGTTTGTTATGCCGTCTGGGGTCCTGAGTAGACAGGAGAGGACTGGTCTGTCTGGAGGTGACGTGGACAAGTTTATTAATTTTGTTCTAAACACAACAGACACCCCTTCCCTGTGACTGCTGTGGATTTTTGTTTCTGTTTTAATCTTAATCTCTGACTCAAACCTTGTGCAGCTACATGACACAAGCACACATGCAGTCATAGAGTGCGTGGCTAATACACACACACACACACACACACATATTGCACCGACCTTTGTATTAACAGTGAACAGAGGGGGTTCTTGTGTTGGGGGGTCAGTGGAGGAGAGATGTGCAGGGCTGCTGGATTTCCACAGAGAGAGTAGTGGCATGGAGTGATGTCATCTGAACTTCATTTGACACAACACTGAACAGCACATTTTGAGGACATTCGTGTTAAATTCTGTTTGCTCTCAGTAAATTTGGTGGTTGTGTTCTTTGACTAATCTTTAATGCAGGTAAGATACTCAGCATGGCAGGACTCATGCTCAGGCTGCTGTTTAATACACGGTACTGTCATAACACGGGGAACCCAGAGTGGTACGAGACCAGACAAGACTGCTGCAGGCAGAGGAACTCTTACAAATATTATATTTTATTATTACTGGCTAGTGTACATCTTAGATCCCTGTATACTGTTTTCTTTTTAATACTTTTTATTTTTAATGTTTGCAAATGAAACCCTGAGTACACACTTTCGTTCCACCTCATGTACCACATGTGATGCGAATGACAAATAAAGAATCTTGACCTTGAACAAAGTGAAAACCAAAACAAGTCGGACCAACAAAACAACTACTGAAGCCATTACCCCTGGATAAGCAGAAGAAAATGGATGGATGAAGATGGATGGATGAAGATGGATGGATGGATGCAGCCAAGTGGTAGTTTCACACGTTCCTGGTGAACTCAATGTTTTTATGTTCCTGTTGCTTTTGTTCCAACTTTTTTTTTTTTTTTGCATGCACGTACATGTCCGCGGCACACTTGTGGAGCAGTGGCAGCTGGTGGAGTTTTCACCAGGGGGTGGGGCCACAACTCCAAAATAGACATATGTACATATATACATATACTGTGAGTTATTAAACCGGAGCAGTGACCTAACTCATACGAATTTGACGAATTCCAAGTGATTCTGCATTATTGTTTTTTTTTTTGGTGAGTTCACTGACCCTGGGATTTAGCAGCTGTCTGCCAGCAGATCTGCAGCATCTGCGTTCATTTAGATCTCGTATTGTAGAGTCCCAATTCAATGTGAGGATTCTAAACCTTAATTCAAGTGAGCCAGTAAGTATTGAGCTTTAATTCCTGTTTTACAGTCAGAATATTTTCTGAGGTGTCATGAAAGTGTTTTTAAAGCCAGTCATTGGATTCTGTTAGTTGTTTGCTACAGAGTTGTGTTCACTAATCTTAAATCTTACGATCGTCACTCGTTGCGTCTGCTCTGCAGCCTGCACCTGCAGCAGCACCCGAGCTTTCACACCCTCCATCTTCCATCTGATCTGCGACAGCTGCTGCAGAGGATTAGGTTCGATTTTTAAACAAACATGCGTCTCTGCTGCGCTCAGCAGGGCCAGCGGCTGCTGGTTCCAACCCCGGCTGGCTCAGAGAGAACCATCCCCTGGGGCGAGGCAGAGGAGGGCCCCTTGTAATCTGGTGAAGCTCTTCCAATGAACTCCTCTAAAACAACGCTGCTCTAACTTCACCTCTGTTTCACACAAAGGAAACAGCTCTGTGTAGTAGGGGTGCAAATCTCTCTGTGTCTGGAGAATCGATTCGATTCCGATTTTTGTTGTCACGATTCGATTCGAAATCGATTTTTCGGTTCAGAAACGATTTTTGATTCAGAAACGATTTTTCTAACATGGTCATAAATTTAGTTTCATTTTTGGAACTGACAAGCTGAAAAGAAAAATCTACAATGTAAACAAATAGAACATTTATTTAAAACAATAATTTTAAACTGAAAACATTAAACAACATTCCCTGATGCTGCTCAATAATCCAGGTAGAAAAATGGACATTCAAAAACTTTTTTTGTTGTTGCTTTGTTTTGTATTGTTTTTTGAATGTCCAGAGGACCAGACTTAGCTTTTTTAGATTAAACAACATTGTAAACAAATAGAACATTTCTTTAAAAACAATAATTTTGGGTTCCTTATTGTATCAATTTTTTTGCATCGTTTGATATTGATACCAAAAATAGGAACAAATAATACAGGAATGCATTAAATTCTGTAACTTAAATAACCAGTATTAACTTTTTGCTCTGTTACTTATAGAAGATTATTGTTTGAATTGATTGTTTGAACTTGTTTTGTTTTTGAAAAAAGGGGCAGATAAAATAAGATTTCTTCTTCTTTCTGCCACCTTTCATTTTATGTATTCTTTCATATACTATGAGATATGGATTTATTTATCTTTTGGGATTTAATTAGCCTGGTTAAAACCAGACCCTTGTCCTTCAATTCGCTTCGGACTAGGGTCTGGACTTTCTCCATTGAGAACCGATTCTTGCTGGAGGCGTGGCCTCTGCTGATGGCTGCTCCCCCGTGGTCTGCTGAACTTGACTTCAGCTCCGCCTCCTGCTGAATTTTCTCTCGCTGCCTTTGCATATTCTGTGTTTATATGTTAATAAAACGTTCTAATAAAATAAAATAAAACCATGGATCGCTGGTCCAACACACCAGAAGACCAGAAAATCTGATGGGACTCGGGCAGCAACGAACACGAGTTTAATTCTCTCGTGACAACCTGAAGCATCAGCGGAGGGAGAGGAGGAGGAGGGAGCGAGCGATAACTTGACTTTTGGCAAAAAAACAAAAGAAAACTCCAGATAAGGGATTAAGAAGGGGAAATTAATACATTTGTGTCACATATAAAACAGTCCTGCATCGCTTTGCATCGCTTTGAATGAGAACATGCGGCTGCTCGTTGGCTGCGCGCTCCCCCGTGGTCTTCTGAACTTGACTTCAGCTCCGCCTCCTGCTGAATTTTCTCTCGCTGCCTTTGGATATTCTGTGTTTATATGTTAATAAAACGTTCTAATAAAATAAAATGAAACCATGGATCGCTGGTCCAACACACCAGAAGACCAGGAAATCTGATGGGACTCTTTAATTCTCTCGTGACAACCTCAGTCATTTCCTTGTTCATTTCACTCAGCGGAGGGAGAGGAGGAGGAGGAGGGAGCGAGCGATCACTTGACTTTTGGCAAAAAAACAAAAGAAAACTCCAGATAAGGGATTAAGAAGGGGAAATTAATACATTTGTGTCACATATAAAACAGTCCTGCATCGCTTTGCATCGCTTTGAATGAGAACATGCGAATGCTCGCTGGCTGCGCGCTGGGACAGGTGGGGGCGTGGGTTAGGGGCCAAAAACTCCGCCCCTTCTGTTCTCTGATTGGTCCGGTCAAAAATCTACAGGAGAAATCGTTGTCTATGGGAGAAATCCCAGACTGAGCAGTGAAGGGAAATGAGAATTGAGCGGAGCTGTGCAGGAAGGCGAGGGCCAGGCTAGGTTTTAATGTAAAATGAAAAATAGATTTTGGGGCTTTTAGAATGGACTCTGAATCGCCAGGACTAAGAATCTATTTTTTTTTTTTTATCGATTTATTTGTCCTGCACCCCTACTGTTCAGAGCTGCAGAGTGCTGAACTGTTTGCTGATGATGCAGGTTGTTCACTCAACAGTTCAGTAACCTGCTCACACAAGCCAGCATCACAAAACCTGCATGTGACTGCAGCCGCATTGCTTAGCATGGAGTGCTGCTGTTTCAGACTGCACACACACACACACACACACACACACACACACACACACACACACACACACACACACACACACACACACACACACAACAGTGCTTTATTGACAGGTGCAGTGATTTTCCAGCGCTAAGGAAAGATCTGTGGAGAGATGGTGACTTTCTAAATCTCATATGTGGAAACTCACAAGGGATGAAAAAGTGACAAATATGGCACCCGTAGTGGGAGGCGGAGACTAAATCTTCCGGGGGGTGGGCACATGACCCCCACCCACACAAACACACACGGCCCCAGTACAATTTTGTGATTTTTAACATGTAACTAAATGGGGCGGATGTGGTTACAGCCGTTATCCTCCAATGCAAAAGTTGGGGGTTCGATTCCACCAGCAGTCACACGCTGAAGTGTCCCTGGGCAAGACACTGAACCCCTCATTGTCTCCGATGTGTGTCCCATTGGTGTATGAATGTGATGAAGCTCTGATTATTCTCTGTGTATTCATTCATTCATTCAACCTTTATTTAGTCAGGTAAATCTTTTGAACCTCATGGGCTCATTTACGAAAGCGACCTGCTAAAACTAAAGAACAATGAACAGCAGTGGTAGAATTTCATTAAACAATAAACAAACAAACAATAAACAATAGAAAACAAAAAGAGAGAAAAAAACAAAAGATTTTTTTTTTCTTTTTTTTTAACAAAGTATCAAAAAACTAGCAAAACATTATAAGGTAGACGTATAAAATCAAAGACAGGAACAAATCTGCATTGGTTTTTGCCAGGATTCCAACAGATTCTGAAAACCATTTAGAGAAGTCAAGGTCGAGAGCTTCAGATCTTTTTGTAAGATATTCCATGAAGCAGGAGCAGAGTAGGAGAAGGCCCTTTTTCCAAGTTCAGTCCTCACTGACGGAACACTGCAGGTAATCATGTCCTGAGAGCGCACGCTGTAGCTGCACTCACACAGAGACATGTAGGAGGAGATGTATGAGGGCAGCAGACCAAGAAGTGATTTAAAGATGAAAATGTACCAGTGGAAGAGTCTGCGTGAGGTTAATGATGTCCAGTTAACCAGTGAATACAGGGTGCAGTGGTGGGTACGATAATCACAACCAGTTATGAATCTTAGTGCACCATGATAGACAACATCCAACATCTGCAGGGTGCTTGTAGGAGCATTCATGTAGAGAATGTCACCGTAATCAATGGAGGGAAGGAAAGTCACAGATACAAGGCGTTTCCTAACATTCAGTGTTAGACATGATCTGTTTCTGAAAAAGAAACCCAGTTTAACTTTCAGTTTCTTCACTAGGTTTTCCACGTGGAGTTTAAAAGAGAGATGTGAATCGATCAGGATACCCAGATATTTATAGGAATCAACAAACTCAATAGGGACACCATTTGAAGATAAAATCAGAGGAGGATCTGCTGGAACCGCCTTCCTATTTGAAAAAAAACATCCCTTTTGTTTTATCAGCATTTAGGACAAGTTTGAGACGGAACAAATCTGACTGGATGATGTCAAAAGCGGATTGTAGTAACTGGAAAGCCTTAGCTACTGTTTTAGCTCGGTATCTAGTAGAGAGCTGTTTGAATGAGGCACAGGTTGTTATAAAGAGCTTTGAGTATCTTGATCAGATAGAAAGGAGCTGATCAGTACACACACACACACACACACACACATTATAATTTCACTATCCTACAAAGTATATACAGGTGGTCCCCGAGTTACAATGTAGTTCCATTCCTACGCCCGTTTGTAACTCGAAAATCGTCGTAAGTCGGGAAATACTTCCAAACGGCACCTCATACGTACAGTACTGTATTTTACCAAGCACTTAGACTATCCTAACACATTACCCTACATAATTATCAAAAACCACTTACATTTGGAGCCATAATGAAGTAAAAAAAGAGTTAATTTCTTACTGGGAGCTGGTGAGCTGTGCAGCTTCCTGCAGCTTCATGCAGTACAGCGTTTACAGCAACGTCTGTTAGCATGTTAGCTCGTTGCTCAGCTGTAGCCTCTCTGCCTCGTAAACATCTGCTCCAAACAATAAGGTCTCCTGTATTTCCACGTGCGGTCCAGAGTTTTACAGTAAGGTCTGCTCCGGTCTGCCTGTCGAAACAATGAGGTCTCCTGCTCCTGTAAGTTTCCACTGAGCGCATCAAGCTCTTCCCTCCTTCCGGAAACTGACGGAAACTGCGTGAATCAGCTTCAAAATAATAATAATAATTTATTTATAAAGCCATTTAAAACAACCACAGCTGCAACAAAGTGCTGTACACATAAAATCAAGAACATTTAAACACATAAAATAAGTTTTATTTTTATTTTTTAATGAGATGCGTGACGTAACCCCAAAATCTATCTATCTATCTATCTATCTATCTATCTATCTATCTATCTATCTATCTATCTATCTATCTATCTATCTATCTATCTATCTATCTATCTATCTATCTATCTATCTATCTATCTATCTATCTATCTATCTATCTATCTATCTATCTATAATAAATTTTACTGTAGTTTATTGTTGTCATTTTTTACAGTTATTCTTGTCTGTACTTTGTCTGGGGCAGGTCTCTTGTAAATGAGTCCTCGTGGCTCAATGAAACCAACCTGTATAAATAAAAAGGTTGAATAAATCTTTTTATATATACATATATTAATTCTACCTTTATTGATACAGGTTAGTCCCATTGAGCCACAAGGACTAATTTAAAAAGAGACCTGGATTTTAACAAAGAGTGATGACATCATACTGTTTTTCAATTGTACAAGTAAAACAAACAAACAAATAAAAACATAGATTTAAAACAGGTCTCTCTTAAAAATGAGTTCTCATGACTCAATGAGACTACCTGGATAATAAAGTGTCAATGAAAAAAAAAGTTTAAAATAGCAACACTCACATCATTAGGCCGTGGTTGTGTGTGTGACGTGCACGTTCCTGAGAGACAGACCAGCTTTTGTTCAGGTTCCTGCAGTTTTCAATCTGAAATGAAAAAGCATCATGAATATGAACTTTGGTTCTGTTAAGTCCAAACTTCTCACAGTTGTTCATGGAATTGAGAAGGCCTCCCGGATGGGAGTCGAAACGTTTTCTGTTACAAATAAAGTCCAGTTTTACATATTGGAGTGAGAGGATGGCTATAAGGTGTGAAGGAAGGCCATCTATAAATGGAAAAAAAAAAATAAAAATAAAAAAATAAAAAAAAAATAAAGTCCAGTTGATCTTTTATTGAACGCCTTTTTGAAATATGAACTTTACAGTTTATAACCTGTACATATAAACACATGGAGGTGTCTCACCTTGTGACTGACAATAAAATATGTACATGTATGAACACTGATGAACTTATGATGATGCACCTACTCTTTGAAGGTGAACTGGTGCTACCACACCATCTCTCAGTCAGACAATGTGACCAGTTTGATCAAAATCCTCCAGATTAAATCCTCACTGCAGATTAATCCTCCTCAGATACTTCCACCTCTTCTTCACATCTTTTGCTTTGGAAAACCTTCAAAATGAAAACGGGACATTTGGGAGTGTCTACACAAAAACATTGTATAAAGGAGGTCAATCTTATTTTCTTCCTTTATTCTCCCTATTTTTATTTATTCTATTTTTTTTTAAACTTAAACAAACCTCCAGTTTTGATGCATATCTGTTGATAATGATAATAAACCAAAGCAACTGAAACTATGAGTATGTTTGTTTGAAAAATATTCCTGTCATCAAATCTCAGTGAGCATCATTGCTGCTGGACATAATACACTACAGTAATATTTTATTCACAAAATACATACTATAATATGTTCATCTTGCTTGTGAAAAGTTATCCCCCGAGACCTGACTTTCAACAGTCCATTGATTTGAACAGAAATAATCTGCACAGAGCTGAAACATTTTCTGCTTCAACCAATTAAGAAGGACGACCTCTCCAAGATGGCGGCTGTAATTCCTGCGCCGCAGTGTTCAGTGCAGTGTCTAGTGTTTATATGATGTCTGTGGCCTCACCTGCTCCTCATTAAACTTATCCACCTTATTCCTAGCCCCCATGATGCCTTGCGCGAATTATGTGAACGACTTCCGCCGAAAGTCAGAACCGGCACTTTTGTTACACGCTAGCAACGCGCTAACCGGTTTTCGTCAGAGGTTTTAGGTCATAAAATATGTGGGAACACAAACTATCACAACTCAAATGTAGAGATATTGTTTTACCGCTACCTACAGCTGTTGAGGGGTGGGAGGACGACTTGAAGAAGTGGCCGAAAATAACGTACACTAGCATGTTTAGCTACTAGCATACTTAGCTACTTTGACAGTTGCTTCAGATGGCGAAGCGATGAGCAATCTGAAAAGCTCTGAAGCTTATTAGTATCTTCACATTAACAAGGTTGGTCCTGTTATGTTAAGAGAGGTGGGACACTTTATTTAAACAAACATAAAGCCCAGTCTAAGCATTAAAAATCCACATCTCCAGGTCCAGCTAACAATGATGTTGCTTTGGACTTTTGAGCTGCAAGATGTTTATCTGGACACCAACTGAGCACCTGGAGCTTGACATTTCTTTTGACAAAGACTTTACTGATTCACAAATGAAGCACCTTGAGAACTTTTAATAAAATACAGTAAATGAAAACAAATAATGAAATAGACAGGAAACGATCTTTAAAAACTTGATAATGACAAAAGTGACATTTAGATAGAAACAGTAGTTTAATCCAAAATTAACTGATATAGTGCACACAAAAAACTAACCTTGTAAGAAGGTTAACAGTCAACTATTGTACATAACAAATTAATCATTTTAGCAAATACTTTTCTAATGTAATATAGTTAACATATCCTTTAAAAAAACATGTTAAGAGTTGTGTTACGTTTACAGCAAGTACACCAGTACTGTACATGTTTGAGAAAAATGTTTACATTTAATGTCTTCTCACTTGAAATAAGCTGGCATCCTTTGCGTGTGAATGCTGGAATGATTACATTGACACCATAGCTCTTGCAGCAGGTCCCTCACTGTGAAACCACGATCACCCATCACCTCATCTCCAGCACGCAGATAGTCCAGAAACCCAGAGTTCTGTGTTATATACCTGTCACTGCATTTACCACCATAAGCATCTGAAATAAACATGATTATTCCAGAGGGAGAAACAGCCAATAAATATTTCACAGTGTTATTTGCATGTATGATTCACTTCTGGAGTCCAAGTTTTTAGCTTTCTGCAAAACATGTTGCTTTAATTGTTTCACGGGGCAACCATAGAATAAGGTTGTTGGTTTGTTCTGACATTATGTCAATCCACATTCCAACAGTCATGCTGCATGTGACTGGTGGTGTTGAGCAGCTCCACACTCTCATCAAGCCCATCTGAAAGTAAAAGTACAGTATACAAACATTAGGGTTCATTTATGAACACACACACACACACACCTATATTATATATATATATATATATATATATATATATATATATATATATATATATATATATATATATATATATATATATATATATATATATATAATAAACACACACCTATATTATATATATATATAGATATATAGATAGATATGTATAAATAAACGCACACACAGCATACATATAGGTGCGTGTGTTTATTTGCCAGTTATGAACGAAAATATTAGTATAATTTAATTACTGACTACATAAAATCATAACACTAAAAGCTGTCTCTTAAATCATACCTGGTGTTCTCGATCATCTGGAGGATACAGAGTCTTTTTTCAGGTGGTTTCTCGTAGCCCAGCCACAAAGAAGGATGCAGGTTTTTGTTTTCGGAGCATGTTCAACACACACTAGTTGCAGCCACAAATTCAGCTTCGTCTGATTATTCGTTCAGCCATGAACAGCGCAACAGGTACCCGAGCTCCACAAGACATCTTCGTGACATCTTCGTGACAATATTAGCTCGAAATAACAGAAAACAGAACTTTAACAGAACTTCTACGATGCGCGCAGATTAGCAGGTAAACAACGAGGAGCCAATGCAAAAATTCTACTTGCGGGGTCAAACGGAAGTACGACACATTATCGCTTCTACAGTGACACCCCCAAGAATAAGGTGGATGGGAAGTTAGCATTCTCGGACAAATCAATAAAAAAAAAATCCATAAACTTAGACTAAAATTGTCTAACGCTGAATAGATCTATGACTTTTAGATAAATGTGTTTCATGCTGTTGTGTTCATTCTTGTTCATCTGCTCACACAGACTCATGTTGTTTGGAGTAATGTTTTCTATGATATTAATGCTTAGTGTATTTTAGTTGTTTTTCTTAGTTCGTATCCTAGATGTTATTACTGTTTTTCTCTTACATTTTATTGTTGGATGTAACTGGGACCCTGTGTACATAATCTCGTTTCATCACATGTACTACATGCGGTGCAAATGACAATAAAGACTCTCTGACTCTGATCAAAACTTCCTCACTGGTGATCATGGTGCCTTCAACACAGAACCAGCAGTCCAATTCAACAAGCTTTTGACAAGTGAAAGTGACCAACCTAATGTTTCCTTCTGAGCCAGCAGGAGGTGGTCAGGAGGAGAAAAAAGAAGTGAAGATGGAGTTGAGGAGCGACGGGAGCTTTGAAAAACTATTGGCAAAGCTTTAAAAAAAAAACTGCACCTCCTTGCGTTCAACTCTTTAATTACTTCTCCCTCCTCCACTTTCACGTCAAAATATTATATCAATATGTGCTGGCGAAAAATTAAACAAGTAAAACAATGAGCCGGCCCTGGGGGGTTGCCATCCCCCTCTAAATGAGTCTGTGCATTTTAGAAGAAGGTCACTTCCTCCTCCTCCTCCACCACCAGCCCACATCCCACCTCCTGCTTCCATCGGATCAGTAACACGTTCCTGGGTGTGATCGTGCTGACCTGAGTTTGAATTTAGAGTGTTCATTAATAGGATATTATGCCATATGCTCGCAGCACTGTCATATTGTAATGTCTGGCACTGGGTTAAGAATTTGTAATTAGGGCGGCTATAATAAAGAGACTGGAGGGGGCTCGTGCTAAGTTTTGTGCAAGAAAGAGATTTGCACTTCAGATTGTAAGCTGGTTAAACCGGTCATCTGCTGACCTGCTGGTTCACAGAGAACACGCTGGATCCTGATCCTGCTGGTTCACAGAGAACACGCTGGATCCTGATCCTGCTGGTTCACAGAGAACACGCTGGATCCTGATCCTGCTGGTTCACAGAGAACACACTGGATCCTGCTGGAGAAGCAAGACGATGAGGGAATCCACCCCGGCTCACTCCACAGAGTAAAGCCCCCAGTTTACTCCTGCGTACGTCCATACGCAGAGGTACGAGCATCCTCCCGCAGGGCATGTACGTGCAAAGCTCAATTTTTACAACCGCATACGCATATGTGTTCACATCGAACTGTTTATTGTGCCACACAGACTGCATTTCCCGCTTTGTGAACAAATATGGAGGCAAATTTTGTCTTTTGTGTGGGACATGCCACGAGAAGTCACCTTTTTAAAGTGAATGTGACATGATTTTTTTACTATGCATGAAATTGCTCAAAATATATATCTTTTATCATTCAACTATGTTCGTTTTTGCAAACAAAATGATAAGTTCTGGAGAGGAGGGTCCGTTGGATAGTCGAACCTCGGATTCAGGAGGAGTAGTGTGGTTTTCGTCCTGGTCGTGGAACACTGGACCAGCTCTACACCCTCAGCAGGTCCTGGAGGGCGCGTGGGAGTTTGCCCAACCAGTTTACATGTGCTTTGTGGACTTGGAGAAGGCATTTGACCGCGTCCCTCGGGGGGTTCTGTGGGGGGTACTAACTGGAGCGTGAGATCGATAGGCGGATAGGTGCGGCATCCGCAGTGAAGCGGGCGCTGTACCGGTCTGTCGTGGTGAAGAGAGAGCTGAGTCAAAAGGCAAAGCTCTCAATTTACCGATCGATCTACGTTCCCACCCTCATCTATGGTCATGAGCTTTGGGTTGTGACCGAAAGAACAAGATCTCGGATACAAGCGGCTGAAATGAGTTTTCTCCGCAGGGTGTCTGGACTCTCCCTTAGAGATAGGGTGAGAAGCTCAGTCATCCGGGAGGGACTCGGAGTAGAGCCGCTGCTTCTCCACATCGAGAGGAGCCAGTTGAGGTGGCTCGGGCATCTGGTTAGGATGCCTCCTGGACGCCTCCCTGGTGAGGTGTTCCGGGCATGTCCCACCGGGAGGAGACCCAGAGGAAGACCCAGGACACGCTGGAGGGACTATGTTTCTCGGCTGGCCTGGGAACGCCTTGGGATTCCCCCAGAGGAGCTGCTCCAAGTGGCTGGGGAGAGGGAAGTCTGGGCCTCCCTACTTAGGCTGCTACCCCCGCGACCCGACCCCGGATAAGAGGAAGACAATGGATGGATGGATGGATATTTAATTTTGCTTTTAAAGGTATTTTAAACTTTGCACCGTGTTTATTCGTGGAAAATCCGATTACACGCAAACGCACCATCTGTGACATAAAACCGGGCAGAGCTCTGGACTTGTCAGTGCGCGTGTGTGTGAGCTGCTCGACCTGAAGGTAAGTCTGATACAGCATCAGACCTAAATAGACCTTTTACCAGTTGACGTCATCACGCAAAGCTCGCCTGAAACGAGCATTCTGATTGGACGGCAAAATGCCGCGGCAAATCGAAAACGGAAGTTGGGGTTAGTAGGAAGGAGCCGAGGAGCTTCGTAATGATAGCGAGTTGTAATTTAGAAGCTTGGTTTCTTAAAATAGTGGACAACCACTGGTCAAAATGCCTGAACATTGTGCCGCGGATACGAGAGGAGGTGATTGTGTGCGCTGATGGAAAATGGGGAAATCCTTCAGGCTTTTTGCGAATGTCCAGCAGGGTGAGTCGTTGTGTGTCGTTGTCAACAACCTGTATTATCCAAGCGTCAGAAATAAATGTTTTAAATTTCTCACACCAATACTTCTGATATTTAGACTGATTTGGTTATTGTTACAGGTTTAACATCTTCTGTTAGCTGCTATAACTAGTGCCATGTCTTCATAAGAGCTGTCAGTATTAGCACAGTATGTAAACAAAAACATGACGTTTGAGTCACACAAATGTTCACAGCGTCCTTATTTCTTATTTGATTTCTGTAAACTATGTCTTAAATTAAACCTGAGACAATTGGTGATGTTGTGATGTGAAAAATAAGAACTATCCAAAGAAATACATTTATTAGCTTTCCTGTGAAAATTTAATTATCTTTGATAACGTATTTACTATTGCACTTTTGACACGCTGTTTATACAGCTTACACTTTATTAGACGTAAAGTTAATGTGTGAAAATCTTAAATATATTACAAACAATATATTTTACATGTGAATTCCATAATGACACATATGGTTGTATATTGTGTTTGTGATTGTTTTTGCAGACAAGGAGGTGGCTGCAACCATGCAGCTGCACTGTTGTTTGAGATGGAGAAATATCAGTTGTGGGGTGTTGGAAACAAACTCAAAACCAACCTGCACCCAGTTGCCTTGTACATGGACCAGCCGCAAAACGAACTGCACCTGCTACTTGGCATGAGCAGCAAGTTTTAAAGTGAGTTTAATCAGTGTTCCTGAAGAAATTTCATATTACGCTTATAACACAAATACCCAGAAAGGTGACTTTCAGTCAAACTTCACCAACAACTGGAATAATACAATATCACTTATATACAATATCACTTTAAAGTCAACCGGTGACTGTGGAGCTCTCAGGTAGTCAGGGAGGGAGTTCCATAGGCGGGGGGCAGCCACACAGAATGCCCGGTCTCCCATGGTCCTTAATTTGGTTCGTGGAATGTGAAGTAGATTACTGTTCTGTGATCGTAGAGACCGGGTGGATGAATATGGTGCAAGAATGTCCTTTAGATAATCTGGTGAAGTTCCGTGTAAGCATTGATGTGTAATGAGAGCAGTTTTGTACTGAATTCTGTAGGTGACAGGAAGCCAATGGAGGTTATGGAGAATGGGTGTAATATGTTCAAATTTACGAACTCTCAACAAGATCCTTGCTGCACTGTTTTGAATATATTGAAGTTTCTGAAGGTTTTTGCCAGGGATTCCAATAAACAGGGAGTTGCAGTAGTCGAGCCTGGAGGAGACAAAAGCATGGACGAGCTTCTCAGCATCAGAAAAAGTCAGAGATGGGCGAAGTCTGGAGATGTTTCGAAGATGGAAGAAGCAAGTTTTAAACAGAAGCTTAATGTGATTTTCAAATGTAAGATGAGAGTCCATTTTTATTCCAAGATTTGTAACAGAGGTGGAGAGGGGGATGTCTTGTCCAGAAAAGGAAATTGTTGTTATAGTTGATGTTTGTACCTGGTGAGGGGTGCCAATCAGTATGCCCATTCAGTTCTGCAAAGTCCAACTTTCTGTTGGATGATGTCCCTGCTGTCATGTCGGTCTGAGCTGTCGAACAACAATGCTGCTTTACTCATTCACTGATAAAACTCCAGTGTTGTCTGTGATTATTTGCAGTTTTATTAATAGTTTTTTTTTTTCTTTTTGTTAATGTTGCACAATGTACTGCTGCCAGAACAGTAGGGTTTTCAGTTTTTCCCTGCAGGTTCCTGAGCTCCAGCCTATGAGCAGCAGGTGGAGGTTGTTCCACAGGCTGGCTCCAGGAGTGTACAGACCTTCAGATGAGCTACATTCCCTGCTGGAGCATTACCTACCTGCCCTATAAAGTACAAATTACCAAAGAGTAATCAGCCTTGTGTTACCTTCATATTTTCAGAGACTTGTTGTCTGAGCCTCCTGGACCTGACAATCTGAACCTCGTGTACTGGTGCTCACCTGTAAAGCTTCAGCTGCTCCTGCACCATCCAGCCACTCACCTTCTACATGATCACCACTGCATCTACAAGCTGGACCTTCTCTGTTGGAAACACTCTGCCTTCTCCTCCAAGCCCAACTCTACCATAAGGAACCGGGAACCAACGTTAATATCTCCAACCAAACATCTTCCCATGATCCAACCCATTTCCAGGTTTCCTGATCCCTGCCGTGCACATAGCGTTATTCTCACTGTAAAGAAATCACTTTAGTTACATTTGGAGTTCTGAGTTCTGTTCCTGTCTCGGTCCAAACTCTCTGGGTTCTCGTCCTTGAGACAAAAAGTTGTACTTCTCAGTTTATGATCAAGACATTATTTTTATAAGATTGTTTCCAAAGCTACAGGAGGAGTAGCGTATTGTGTATTTGGCTAAAACAAAGACTAACCACCTGGTAGGGGTGTGTGCATGCACATGCATTGAAGCACCCTCAACAATCCAGTTGATACACTTCAGACTGGATTAAACTCTTTGACCAGAACAGGTGATCAGGTCTCCAAGCTTCAAAATAAATAAATCCAGTCCTTGTGGGGTGACCCTGCAGTACAGTACGAGTGCTTCACTGTTTCCAGTTAAACCACATTCTTGTTTTTATCCTGAGAGCCCTCATTAGCACGAGCCATGTTTCTTTGAGAATGACATTTTCAAGCAGTCTTTGCTGGGACTCCGAGCTACTTTCACACACCGACGTGTCCCACCGGCACTAATTTTCTTTCAGAATGATCTTCATGGGCGGCATTGAAGGATGAGGACATGAGCAGCTTTTGCCTTGGCGCTATCCCAGGACGTTCAGCTCTCATGTGCTGTCATAATTACGCCGTCATTGCTAAATGCCCATTGTGTAAATGTGCAATGCAGCTGCCAACAAAAGCAGAAAACTGGAGGATGTTTCCAGCAGGAGATGGTAAATAATTGCAAACAATGTTAGTTATGCTAAATGTTTATCCTCACATAATAATAGGATAAACGTATGGAATAACACAATGAGAAGAAGTCACGAGCCGGCAGCTGCGAACACATGCACAGATTAGGAGACTGGCATGAATGGAATTTATTTTTTATATTGTTCATAAAACGCTGCCCTTTCTCTCTGTGCATATTGTTTCTGGGTATGTGGTGTGGAAAGTTGTTCTGAGTCAGTAAGAGAACGAGCAGGGTGCGGTTTATTTTCAACTTTTAGGATTAAAGGCATTAAAGGTGGTTTGACATGATGTTGGAACATAGACATATTTAGAAAGAGGAGCTACTCAGCTTTGATTTTTTTTGTACACAGATGCGGCGAATAATTAATATATAAAAGTATTTTAAAATAAAATAGTTCTCCGCAGTGCGTCGCAGTTTTCGGGTGGAGAAAGGATGGGTCAAACGCAGACGCATTTTTATGACGTAATGTATTGAACGCACATTGTAAATAACAAATAGCAGTGAATATATAAACAGAGGAATTAAGCAATTTAAGTGAAGATTTGAGCTATTTGTCTTCAGTTTGGGAAGCCGAAGGAAGTTAGTTTGAGTGATGAACAAGAAACAGCTGGTTCTAATAAAGGTCTGCACCCGTATTTATTTGAGCCTTACTGTTCAGAAGCACTCTACACCCTCAGCAGGGTCCTGGAGGGCGCGTGGGAGTTTGCCCAACCAGTTTACATGTGCTTTGTGGACTTGGAGAAGGCATTCGACCGCGTCCCTCGGGGGGTTCTGTGGGGGGTACTCCGGGAGTATGGGGTACCAGGCCCATTGATATGGGCTGTTAGGTCCCTGTACGACCGGTGTCAGAGCTTGGTCCGCATTGCCGGCAGTAAGTCAGGCTCGTTTCCGGTGAGAGTTGGACTCCGCCAAGGTTGCCCTTTGTCACCGATTCTGTTCATAACTTTTATGGACAGAATTTCTAGGCGCAGCCAAGGTGTTGAGAGGATCCGTTTTGGTGGCCTTAGAATCGCTTCTCTGTTTTTTGCAGATGATGTGGTCCTATTGGCTTCATCAGTTCGTGATCTACAGCTTTCACTGGAGCGGTTTGCAGCTGAATGTGATGCGGCCGGGATGAGGATCAGTTCCTCCAAATCCGAGGCCATGGTCTTGAGCCGGAAAAGGGTAGCATGCCCTCTCCGGGTCGGGGAGGAGGTCCTGCCCCAAGTGGAGGAGTTTAAGTATCTCGGGATCTTGTTCACGAATGAGGGAAAACTGGAGCGTGAGATCGATAGGCGGATAGGTGCAGCGTCCGCAGTGAAGCGGGCGCTGTACCGGTCTGTCGTGGTGAAGAGAGAGCTGAGTCAAAAGGCAAAGCTCTCAATTTACCGATCGATCTACGTTCCCACCCTCATCTATGGTCATGAGCTTTGGGTTGTGACCGAAAGAACGAGATCTCGGATACAAGCGGCTGAAATGAGTTTTCTCCGCAGGGTGTCTGGACTCTCCCTTAGAGATAGGGTGAGAAGCTCAGTCATCCGGGAGGGACTCAGAGTAGAGCCGCTGCTTCTCCACATCGAGAGGAGCCAGTTGAGGTGGCTCGGGCATCTGGTTAGGATGCCTCCTGGACGCCTCCCTGGTGAGGTGTTCCGGGCATGTCCCACCGGGAGGAGACCCAGAGGAAGACCCAGGACACGCTGGAGGGACTATGTTTCTCGGCTGGCCTGGGAACGCCTTGGGATTCCCCCAGAGGAGCTGCTCCAAGTGGCTGGGGAGAGGGAAGTCTGGGCCTCCCTACTTAGGCTGCTACCCCCGCGACCTGACCCCGGATAAGCGACGAAAATGGATGGATGGATGGATGGATGTTCAGAAGCAAGGGGGCTCCGAGGGGTCTAGCTTTGTTTTGTCCATTCTTGACAAAGTTTTTCATCTTTTGGGAAAGCGAAAAGGCTCACTTGTTCACTGGCGATGTTAGAACACCCAAATGCGACACAACGTACCAGCATTTTTCAAGTTATAAAAAAAAAGGCGATCTTGAAGACAATGAAGCTGCGTTCTAATGGCACACGCAGGCTCAACTTCAAGTCCCTACGTCACA
>JBBPBX010071743.1:0-18239 GCA_038048925.1 Garcialebias charrua | reverse complement strand
CCCCTTCTCTTTTCTTTTTAAAATCTGTTTTAACCATCCAAAATTTTTGGATAGTTAAACAACATGGTGCCTTAACACAAGAAAACTTTCACACATTACCACACAACACAAAGATTTTTAACACTGGACTCTGTATCATCAAACGGGTTATACACTCAACACACGGTCATGTGCTCATTCAACTTGCACTATTCTCATATTTGCACTACTGTTTGTATTACATTAGGGTCTATAGTCATACTACTGTTTACATCTATATTTACACTACTGCTGATATATATATTATTTTTACCACCCTTATTGCATATGCCACTTTACCTCTACAGGGAACCCCCGACCTACGAACGAGTTCGGGACCTAAGAACCGTTCGCAGCTCGATCCTGCCGTAGGTAGGGGGTGAAAATTATTTTTTTTTTAATTATTCATTCATTCATTCATTCAACCTTTATTTATCATGCTAACGGAGCGCGCACACACATTTAAGCATGTACAGTAGTGTACTGTAATGTTAAACATTGCTATTCACATTTACAGAATAAATAAAAATATATTTTCTTACTTTGAGATGGTCAAAGCCGACATCTTAGGTTGCCATGCGTTGATTGTTGTCGGGCCGAGCAGCGCGGCGGCCGGCCAGTGAACCACCGCAGCTGCTCCAGACCTGTGTTAGCTAGCTGGCTAGCTTCTGCTAGCCAAGCCATGAGCTGGTGTTGGAGCGGCGGCGCGATCAATCTGTAGCTCCTGCTCCAGCCTGAGACGTCCACAGAGCTCACAGAGACGTTTCCAGCTCGTAATTAATCCATATGAAGCCATCCTGGTCACCAGTCTTCGGCCGGCTACCGTGTTAGCTCCCGTGTTAGCTTCTGGAGCTAGCCAGGCCAGAGCCTGGCCGGAGGTGTTCGCGCGGCGGCCTGGCACGATCAGCGATAAATCCGCTGCTGCCTGAGACATCCACAAAGTTCACAGAGACGTTTCCAGCTCGTAATTAATCCATATGAAGCCATCCTGGTCACCAGTCTTCGGCTGGCTCCCGGGCAGCTAACCTAAAATGGCGTCCGGTGTTCTGTGACCGGAGACCCCAGTGACTGAACCTAAAATGGCGTCCGGTGTTCTACATTAATTTGTGACCGTGTAAACTGAAGACCTACTTCCTGTTGCCCAAGATTGCTCAAAAATGATCAGAAATGATCTTTTTTATCATAATTATTATTTATAAAGCCTTTAAAACAACCACAGCTGCAACAAAGTGATGTACACATGAAATTAAGAACATTTAAACACAAATTTTTTTTTTTTTTTTTTAATACAGTAATTTCATATTTTTATTAAATATGATATGTTCGTAGGTCCCGTTGTTCGTAGGTCGATGGAGTCGTAAGTGGGGGGTTACCTGTATATCAATATCAAATACCTCATACATATATATACTGTGAAGTGTGTACATAAACTTCATATGTTGCTTTGTCACATTATTACAAATGTCAATGTCAGAACCTTCATTTTATTTTATAGATATACTTTTTATACTTTTATACTACTAGGACAGTATTACACTTTTATTATTACACTTTTATTATTTCATTTTATGCTTATGTTTATTAAATGTTTTAATGTTTAAATGGCATTGTTGCACCGGGGGTCTGAGAGAAATGAAATTTCAATTCTAAAGTTGACTTTGACTTTTGACTTTTTGACTTAAAAGCAGCTAAGCTGAGAAGCTAAGCTACGAGCTAAGCTAACAGACAGACCTTGGGAAAAAAACTCTGTCTTGTCGAAGCTCCAAAATTCACGGTTGAAACCTGTACCTTTGTCTAAAAAGTTGTTTATCTTTGCAAAAAGAAACAGAACGTTTTTACTGATTTTTTAATTAAAAGCTTTATGTGACAAATGCTATGCTAAAGATCCTAAAACATGCTAAGTGCTATGCTATAGCTAGCTATGCTAGCTATGCGAAACGGCTCAAACCACACAAAGCGTCTGCCATTTTGAGAACCGAAAAACAGGAAACAGAGACAGCCCACGTCACGTCAAGGGGCATCCCTCCCATTTTTCTTAGAGACATGCTGCTCACTCCCTCACTATCCATCCTTTGGTTCAATCCATTTTATACTGCCATCCAGTGGTCAAAAAAGGTACTACACACAAAAATCAACAAACATTTCTTCTTAAGTTTGACAATTACTAATTATTGTCAAGTTATCATTTATCGCAATAATTTCTGAGACAATTAATCACCCAGCAAAATTTGTTATCGTGACAGGCCTAATTAGATGTACATCTACAACTAACTTCTGGTTGGTTGTCCCAGATAAATGGCCATAAAAAATAAAATCACTGTAACTTTTGACCTCAAATTTGGTGTGTGTCTGAGACTGATCCCCAATACATATACTGAGCACAACTAGATTGTGCAAGATCTTTGTTTTTAATTTTCCCATTAACTATTTGAAGTCAACTCCGTCTGTTAGCAATTTTTCTCATGAACTGCTGGATAAATTCTAATGAAACAATCAGCAGATTAACTTTTGGAACAAACCCAGTTCAAGATGGCTGACACAGCCACTTGACCTCACAAAACACAAAAATAGCTATAATTCAGTCCTATTCATGGTCATTGAGCCTAAATTTGGTATTTCCATTCATTCCTTCAACCTTTATTTATACAGGCTAGTCTCAATGAGCCACGAGGAATCATTTACAAGAGGGACCTGTTCCAGCCATAACATATAAAATACAGACAACAACAGTAAAATGTATTGCTGTGCTAGTAGCAATACATAATGATGGTATGCTTGTGGCTGAGAATCATTCCCAATCCATACTCGAAGAAAGTCATCTCGCTATATTGAAAGACATTGCACATAATGCTATTTTCATGGTTTGACCAAGATGGCACGCTTCCACCCTCAACATAAAAAATACTGGCATAAAATGAAGCGGGCTGTATGTATCCCTTCCAGAAACTATAGGCATTTAATTTCATTTAAGTATTTCAGTCAAGCCTTTTGTAAAAACAGATGAAAACTAACACTTTATACACACTCATATGTATTCCAACACATAAAGAACAATGCAAAGGTAATATGCTGTATACCGTATTCTCCGGCATATAAGTCGCACCTTTTTGCCTACATTTCTAAGCCCTGCGACTTATAGGCCGGTGCGACTTATACGTCGATTTTTCGACGAAAAAAAAAAAAATACAGTATCTGTTTCTGTCATCATTTTAAACTGAGACACGTTTTTTACTGTAATGTCAGCTAATAAAAATATATTTTTATGTGTTTATCTTTAAAGATAAATGATGAAAGACACAAAATATACAAAAATTATGTTCATTTATTAATGAAAAGTTCAACTAAGACACATCAAACAAAATACTGTAGTTTTTATGTGATAATCTTGTCAAAAGTCCTTCCAAACAATTTGGCAGCCAGTCCAAAATAATGTTCATTTATTAATGAAAAGTTCAACTAAGACACATCAAACAAAATACTGTAGTTTTTATGTGATAATCTTGTCAAAAGTCCTTCCAAACAATTTGGCAGCCAGTCCAAAATAATGTTCATTTATTAATGAAAAGTTCAACTAAGACACATCAAACAAAATACTGTAGTTTTTATGTGATAATCTTGTCAAAAGTCCTTCCAAACAATTTGGCAGCCAGTCCAAAATAATGTTAATTTATTAATGAAAAGTTCAACTAAGACAAAGCAGACTGTAAGATGTATTTTGACAGTGTGCTGGGGGATTTACCTTGTGATGCAGGGATGTTGCTTTAGCTGTGAATGTCCTCTCTGCATCATGGCTACTGTTGTAGCTTTATGCTTCTTATTAATCTTGTATGGCTGTGGGTCATAGTCATGCAGCTTATATTATAGGTGAAGGCTGAGACAACGCAGTTCGGGTCCAACAACGTGTTTATTCTTCTGTGTAACAACAAGACTGTTCACCCATTCTGTGGGCTCATTGACAGGAGTTATCACTGCTACTGAGGAAGGGCAGGGACTTAAAACAGTGTGGAAGAGATCTTCAAGGCCTGTGTAGCTCGTGAACTATCACTGAGTTGCCCGTAAAATTTAGTGATAACGTTACCCGTCGCTTTGTGTGTGGCAGCTGCATGATCCTGCTCGTTGTTATGAGGCTTGAAAAGTTGTTGGTCGAGGTTTGTTGTGCTACCAGTGTACTTCGGAGGTGCGCTGCATAGCTTACAAATAGCGTGGCTTTTGTCGAGTTTTCCGTCCTTCTAGTAAAACCCGAAAACGTTCCACACTTTAGATTTTTGTCTGGCTGATGTGTTGAAAATCTTTCGCGGTGACTCGCTAGCGCGCGCGGCTACTATTTACATCCATGCTCGCTCGTGCTCTTGGTGAGCTATGGCGCATGCGTGAGAATAGCTTCGCTCTCGCGTTGTTTTAGAAACGCATTGTAAACCCAGCAAGTCTCGCGATAACCGGTCCGTAACCGGTCCGTGTCTTTTTAACCGGTTCATCTCTGGATTTGTGGCTGGTTGCTGTCGGTTTACGTGGCTGCTACCGATGCAACCACATCGCTAGCTTGTCAAACCGGATATCCGGTCGAATCGGTTAATCTATAACAAGCCTAATATATATATATATATATATATATATATATATATATATATATATATATATATATATATATATATATATATATATATATATATATATATAAAAACAGCTCGAGCTGTTTCAAAAAACTGACAAAACGTTTAAAACAGAAGTACTAAAAATAAACCAGTGTGAAAATACTTTGTGTAAAATATCTTGGCCAAAAGTTTAAACAGAAGTATAGATTAAGTATACTTAGACTTTTAGTTTATTTTTAGTATAAGTCAAGTATTGTGTAAAATAAACTTGGCTAAGTATACTTTTGATAAGTACCTAAAAAGTAAACTGAAAGTATACTCTTATTTTTTTAGTTTAAAATTAGTGTACTTTAAGTATACTTGCATATACTACTTTTTGGTAAGGGTTGTCCAGGGTGTACCCCACCCCTCGCACAGGATTGCTGGACATGGGCACCGGCGACCCCCGTGACCCAAAAATAGAAGAAGCGGGTAAAAGATAATGGATGGATGGATGATTTTAGTTGTAGTTTCACCGATTAAAGTTTCCGTCCCTGGGATGGATTTCTGTCATTCTGAAAGTTTTTTCTTCTTCTTCCTGTTAGGTGATGTCAGATATCAGTAAAATATACTGAAAGAACGAGATCTCGGATACAAGCGGCTGAAATGAGTTTTCTCCGCAGGGTGTCTGGACTCTCCCTTAGAGATAGGGTGAGAAGCTTGGTCATCCGGGAGGGACTCAGAGTAGAGCCGCTGCTTCTCCACATCGAGAGGAGCCAGTTGAGGTGGCTCGGGCATCTGGTTAGGATGCCTCCTGGACGCCTCCCTGGTGAGGTGTTCCGGGCATGTCCCACCGGGAGGAGACCCAGAGGAAGACCCAGGACACGCTGGAGGGACTATAGCCGTTTTCGCACTGCACGGCCCTCCCCGGCTCTCCCCGGCTCCACCCTCTAACCCGGGTTCGGCGTGTTCGCATTTTCCTGTTCCGCCCGGGGTCCGCCCTCGTTTTGGAACCATCTCCACCGTGGTTCTTATCGGGCCGAGCCCCACGGACCCAGTTTGACGTCATGTACTGCTCACATTTGATTCGTTGTTTGCAGCAGGGGCGGGACTCATTCAAACAACAACCTCAGCGCGAGCTGATTTCATTAATATTTAACTACAGAAACCCCTAAAATAATTGTTAGCTGAATTAGTGTTTCTGAGTTAAATTTTTGTTAATGACTGATTACAATTCAGCTTATGTTAGGACGTAAATAACACGAAGCGCGCACCCATAGCCTACAGAGCATTTTCGCCTTTCAGCGCGAATGCTGAAGTTCTATAAAATATAACTAATATTCTCTAACTCTTGCGCGTAGCCAGGGTTTTAAAATATAACTGATATTATCATAATCTCTAAATCCTGCGCGCGCCAGAATTTTACAAGTGGCAAATCCTTCATAGGAAAGGTTGACTCCAAAAAATCTAGTAAGCTGCCGTGGCTCAAAGGGATAAGCTCTCGGCTTTAAGCTCACATTTTATCTTGACCCACAAACTACTTCTTTTTCTTTTCTCCAATAAAAGACAAACGTAAAATAACTTGACCCAGCTGAGATTCGAACTCGTAGCCTACGGGTCAAGATAAAATGTGAGCTTTAAGCCGAGAGCTTATCCCTTTGAGCCACGGCGGCTTATTAGATTTTTTGGAGTCATCCTTTCCTATGAAGGATTCGCCGCTTGTAAAATTCTGGCGCGCGCAGGATTTAGAGATTATCAGTTATATTTTAAAACCCTGGCTACGCGCAAGAGTTAGAGAATATTAGTTATATTTTATAGAACTTCAGCATTCACGCTGAAAGGCGGAAATGCTCTGTAGGCTATGGGTGTGCGCTTCGTGTTATTTACGTCCTAACATAAGCTGAATTGTAATCAGTCATTAACAAAAATTTAGCTCAGAAACACTAAACAGAAACACTAATATATATATTCAGCTAACAAAATTTTTTAGCGGCGTGTCTGCTCTTAAAACACTGTAAGCGCGCACACAAGAACACTCCACCCACGTCAAGTGAACACTCCACCCACGTCAAGTGAACACTCCACCCACGTAAAGTGAACACTCCACCCACGTCAAGTGAACACCCCACCCACTTCAAGGCTTGCTCTCTACATAATGCGTAATGAACGTGGGCGGGCCAGTTCGGGCTCTGGGCAAACCAGGTGCGGCCCGGGCCATTGAGGGCTGGCCAATGCAAAAACGGCTATAAGGAGCAGTTGGTTCTCACAATGTACCGGTAGTATAAGTTGGAAAAATGGGCCTTACAAGATATACACAAACAAAGACACGCACGCATGCACGCACATACAGGGAAAAACATTGTTGCTACACAACAATAATAAAATGTAGCTATGGCTCCTATATCATTAGTCGCTAAAAACATAAATCATGGGAGAAGTGTCCGAAGAACCCTTCGAGGCCGTTTGTTGTGATCATCATTGTGTGAGACATGGGTTCTGCCATGTTTTGACGACAAACAGTCACTGACATTTTGTGGACACTTAATGATCTCAGTTTGAAAACAGGAGGATACTATCTCTCCCTTTAAGAACAGTGGCCTTTAGCAGCACAAATGCAGAATGCATTTAAATAAAACACACACACGCGTCCAGTAACCTACTAACAATTTAACTTACAAACATTCCTCATTTCTGGTTTGATCAATGCCATCATGGCAGTGAAACAAGTTAAACTCTGTGAGTCGGGGCAAGTCTTGCATATACATAAAGAGCTTATTTAAGTTCACAAAAAACAAAAAAACAGGAACGCATGTTTTAATTTCATCCCTGAAATTATGCTGACACTTCCATATACTGAAGAGCTTGTGTTGACTAAGCAAAGCAGGCACTGGGAAAATAGATAAGATGCGTCATTTTATACCATTATTATCAGAGGGTTGTAAATAAAACATATTCACCTAAAAAAATACACTGTATTCTTAAACTTTTAAAAAAGTGCTGAAGAGTGCTGCAGTTTGTGCACACAGTTAATGGGAACCAGCACACTCATGAGTAACCTGATAGGTAGCTGCATCCAGGTTGGATAAGGCAACATAGAGCAGATTGTTCTGCAGAGTGTAGATCCCTGCAGGCACGGCCAGCTTCATGGTCTCCACAAGCTTGGTTACAATCTCCTCCTTCAGCTGCTGGTTCATGGCTCGAACGCTGTAATCTGACAGAAACAAAGGGAGCGTTGTTGATTTGCCCACCTGAAGACACCACATAAATACAGTAACTCCAGAGAGCATTTTTCACATTTTCCAGTTTTATTATCCTGCAGCCTGGTCCCAGAATCATTTAACTCAGTCCTCCACAGTGGCGACACAAAAACAGTTGTTTTTTTTGTACAGCTGTATGAATTTATTTTAAAAATGGAAATGTCCTCTATTTTCACAAATATTCACACCTTTTTGCAACAACCCTTGAAATTCAGCTCAGGCTCCTCCTATTTCTCTCGCTCTCTACCGAGATATTTCTAAATTTGGATTGAAGCCTACTTGTTGTAAATTAAACTAACTGGACAATATTTATTAGATAAGAAAAAAAACCAGTTGAAAATCAGAGCAGAAACCAGAGCATGAAGTGAAAGGAACCATCTGTAGAGCTCAGAGACAGATTTGCTGTAAGGCCCAGACCTGAGTTACCAAAACATTTATGTGACACTGAAGTTCCCCAGAGCTCAGTGGGCTTGAAGTTTCTCTGATGGAAGGGGTTTGACCCAACCAGGACTTTTCCTTGGGCTGGTTATCACGCTGAATAATCGAGGTAGAAATTTGGGAATTTTGCTCGATGGACATCTCTCTTTTAAACCACATATCGAAAACTTGATAAATTGAAATTAAAACTGGGTTTCTTTTTCAGAAATAGAGCTTGTTTAACTCTGAATGCGAGAAAACACCTTGTAACCACCACCTTCCTACCCGCCATTCACTATGGTGACATTATTTACATGAATGCCCCTGCCAGCTCAATGCAGGTGTTGGATGCGGTCTACCATGGTGCACAAAGATTCATAACTGGCTGTAACTACCATACTCATCACTGCACTCTGTACTCCTTGGTCAGTTAATCATCATCTACATGTAGGCTCTGTCATTGCTTCATTATCATCTATAAATCCCTCCTTGGTCTGCTGCCTTCTTATATCTCCTCCCACATGTCATGTCGTCAGTGCAGTTACAACATGCGCTCTCAGGCCATCATTACCTGCAGCGTTCTCTCAGTGCGGACTGAACTAGGCAAAAAGGCCCTTTCCTACTCAGCTCCTGGAACACATTGTAAGAAGAACTGAAGTTGTCCATTTTGATTTCTATAAAGGGATTTCAAACATTTGATAATGTCAATAGAAAAATCAAAGCAAATATGTTCTTGTTTTTATATTTCACCCTGTTTTATGGCACCCTGATTTATTGTCTTATACACCACTCTTATTTTAACTGCATCAGTGGCGGATCTACCATTCAGGCGAATGAGGCCGTTGCCTGGGGCCCCCAATCAGCAGGGGCCTCCATTCAGCAGGGGCCCCAGCCGTCACCTACATCCCTAACATTGCTCCTGCTTGTTAATGTACGTTTAAACATAAAAATAATTATAGTTACGATGAAAACTATCTTTAAAAACGCAACAGAAAAAACAGTTGAGTTCTGTACCCCCCTACTAAAATGGACTATTCCGTCATGCGCCATGACATCACCCACTAATCCAGGAAGTGCTGTATGCTTGCTTGCTGTTTGAGTGAGAAGGAAGCGGGAGACAGGAGATGGAGAAAAGATGAAGCGAACGAGAAAATACGAAAGCGGAGCTGAAAAACGTAAAAAGCGTCAAAAAACAATAACGTATGTTTCTTCACTACTGAAAGTGACAACCTTTTTTAATGGGTCGAATTCTAAAACTTCATCAACTGCTAATGACGGTCACGAGCGGCAGCGGCCCATTTAAAAGTGTGGCGGAACCGGACATCAGGATCCAGGAGGAAGTTAATGGCGCCGAGGCAGTGACTCAAGATGAAGATAAAGACGAGGATTCACAACAATATGAGGTATGAGTTTTAGAAATTATTTTGTAGGTTGGGTAAAAGAAATCCTAACAGTAATCAGCTGAGACAACCACTATTTTCACGTTTTCTTTCTGTATCAAAATATTAAAAGATATTCGACCTAAATCTTCTGACTTAAATAGGAGAGAGGGGATTATATATTTTACCTACTTTAGCTCTCTGCCCTGCTTGCTTAGTATACAGTATTATTAAATTATTCGGACTTTACATTGAATAGAATAGATCTAAAATATTCCACAGTTATCTATAAAAAAAATCTCAACCATTTTACAAAATATTTGACTGTTAAAACTTCATCAGACTATCATTGTTTTGTTATTTGGTCCATAGTCCCTCCATTAAATACATTATAAAGCACAACTTATAGCTTTCAGAGTAATGCAAAAATGTGTTTTTTAATAATGACTGGTTTGCTTTGGACAGAAATGCCACTGTTAGTTTAAAACAACAGAATCAAAAGGCTAGGATTGCTAAATTAAAATGTTATCTAAAATGTAAAAATTGATATAAATGAAAAGTGACATTCCCTGATGCATGCTCAATAATCCAGGTGGAAAAATCTGTGACATTATTTGAGTCATTTAGTTTACAGTACGTCTTACAGTCTGTGTAAGTTTTAAGGTTTAAAAAGAAGTCAAAACTTTCAGTCTTAATTATGGAAACTTGGATAAATGAGAGCCTTCACATGTGTTAAATGTAATAATGTCTTATTTTTTCTTTTATTTCCTCCAACACTAACATATTTTTTTTTCAGATGCAGTCTTTAAACATGCATCATTAAAGACCAGAAACAAGACAGAAGACAACTTTCATAGAAGTCCAGCTGAATAATCAAGGTAATTCATGATCACTTAATGCTGTAAAAAGTGTCTCATGCCTGGACATCTTGCTGTTCATATCGAGCCAGTGTGTGAATTCATCTCAAAGTACCACATCTCAACTACACACACTCACTTTTTCACATTGATCTAACAACTGTTCCCTGTTACAGAATATGTAATATAACGTTAAAAGAATTAAAGTTGTGAAAATCTTATAATTTAGGAAAATATATTTCTACTGTATTGCTCACATCTACCCTCTCTATTTGTTTGTGTTTATTTAGTGTTGTTGAATTTTGGTGTAAGACTTGATTTAGAGCCTTTTATTGCAATAATAAAACATCCATCCATTTTCTTCCTCTTATCCGGGGTCGGGTCGCGGGGGTAGCAGCCTAAGTAGGGAGGCCCAGACTTCCCTCTCCCCAGCCACTTGGAGCAGCTCCTCTGGGGGAATCCCAAGGCGTTCCCAGGCCAGCCGAGAAACATAGTCCCTCCAGCGTGTCCTGGGTCTTCCTCTGGGTCTCCTCCCGGTGGGACATGCCCGGAACACCTCACCAGGGAGGCGTCCAGGAGGCATCCTAACCAGATGCCCGAGCCACCTCAACTGGCTCCTCTCGATGTGGAGAAGCAGCGGCTCTACTCCGAGTCCCTCCCGGATGACTGAGCTTCTCACCCTATCTCTAAGGGAGAGTCCAGCCACCCTGCGGAGAAAACTCATTTCAGCCGCTTGTATCCGAGATCTTGTTCTTTCGGTCATAACCCAAAGCTCATGACCATAGATGAGGGTGGGAACGTAGATCGATCGGTAAATTGAGAGCTTTGCCTTTTGACTCAGCTCTCTCTTCACCACGACAGACCGGTACAGCGCCCGCTTCACTGCGGATGCTGCACCTATCCGCCTATCGATCTCACGCTCCAGTTTTCCCTCATTCGTGAACAAGACCCCGAGATAATAATAAAACATGTTTTGCAAAAAGACTTTAAAGGATAGTTGTACCTTATTAAAGTAGAGAAAAAAAAACAGTTGTTTTTATTGTCTAGTTCCCAGTATTAGACTATGAACATGAAAATCTTTGACCTTCAGGGCAGGGCCTAATGGTACATTTAGGCTGACTTGGGGGAGGGCCCCTTTACAAAGGTTTGCCTGGGGCCCCAAAATGTCTAAGTCCGCCACTGAACTGCATTTATACTGTAGTTTATCGTTTTCATTGTTTATTGTTGTCATAGTCTACCAATATTGTTGTCTGTACTTTATATGTTCTGTCTGGAACAGGTCCCTCTTGTAAATGAGTCCCTGTGGCTCAATGAGGCTAGCCTGTATAAATAAAGGTTGAATGAATGAATGAATGAATGAATGAATGAATGAATGAATGAATGAGAGAGAGAGAAGGGCCTCAGTGAGAGGGGCAACCAAGAACCTGTTGGTCACTCTGAGTGTCAGAGATCCCGTGTGGGGACAGGAATCGGTTCCCGATGGACAACTAGAACTGCAGTCCTCTACTGATCTGAGCTTTATAACAGAGTGGAAATCTCTCCCTGGTGCAAAGCACTTGAAATCTGCTCGAATGACTCTCAGACTGTGAGGAACAAGAATCCCTGCTCTGTTAAAACCAAGACTGAAATGTTTGGCCTCAGTTCTAAACATTACGTCTTGATGAAAACTGGTACGGCTCATCACCTGCCCGCCACTACTCAACAGTAAAGCATGGTGGTGACAGCATCATATTGTGGAAGTGCTTTGCAACAGCAAAAACTGGGGGGACAGCTGAATAACACAAAATACAGAGATGCAACAAAAAGTCTTTCACAAAGTTCAGAGCCATAAACTGTATCAAAGGCTCACTTTCCAACACATCGGTTCATGTCCATAAAGCACAGAAGACGTGAAGAAGTGGTTTAGGGACAGCTCTGTGAAAGTCCTTGAGTTGCCCAGAGCCATGAATTGAACCCTATCAAACATCTCTGGAGAGACCAGACTCCTCCAACAGTCCCCATTAGATGGGGATTCCTGGATCCAGGTGCACAAAGCGTGTCGCACCAAACCCAAACAGACCAGAGGCAGGAAGCAAAGGTGCTTCAATTCAGTTTGAATGGAAAATGCTGATACTCAAGCAAATGAAACATTTTAGTTTTGAAGTCATTACAGGCTACCGAGTGTAGATTATTGACGGGGAAAGAAGTTTTAAATTATTATAGCACCAGACTACAGACCAAAATTACAAAAAAGGTGAAGCAGGTCTTTCTGAAGCCACTGTACAAAGGGTCACTTGTTTAATATTATAATGCCTAGTCAACATATTCAGACAAACTCAGAAAGAATAAAAGAGACGAACTGAGTCGTTCTAACTTACTGTTCTCTGTCAAAACGATGAAGATGCAGGTGAAGATCTTTAGGACTTCAGCTGACACTACAGCTGACGAGGCCAGATAGCGAGGACTATCTTCCTTCAGGGTACGGGAGTAGCGCATGGTCAGCACCAGTGAGGTGGTTTGCAGCACCAGCACCCCCAGGGACACATACTTTAACCGCGTAGAGTTGGCTGAGCTCAAGACCATGGTGGGGGGCTCTTTGAGTTATCAGATGATGCAGGTGCCTTTAGGACAGGGGGAAAGGAAAAAGAGTAAAATCAAGTCTGCAGAGGAAAATAATATATGTATTTTTAAGACATTTTCTAATACCCATTTTGTTTTGTATACAGTAACAGGATTTAACCGTTATGATAATGGCTGTGGAAATATTCATTTGGTAGTTTTCAAAACTTCTCATGGTGTTTAAATTTCAAAATATATTTCGAGGATTCAAGTTCTTTATTTGTCATACACAACACGTGGTGCATGTGGTGGAACAAAATTGTGTACACAGTGTCCCAGTTACATCCAACAAAAGTATTCAAATGTAAAGAATAACAGTAATAATATACGTAAGATATGAACTAAGAAAAACTTTAACTAAAAATACACTAAGCACTAGTAGTACAAAAACAATACGCTGAACAGCAGCATGAACATGAGTCTGTGTGAGCAGATGAGCAAGAATGGACACAGCATCATGAAACAGATCAGCAGCAACATGAAACAGATCAGCAGCAACATGAAACAGATCAGCAGCAACATGAAACAGATCAGCAGCAACATGAAACAGATCAGCAGCAACATGAAACAGATCAGCAGCAACATGAAACAGATCAGCAGCAACATGAAACAGATCAGCAGCAACATGAAACAGATCAGCAGCAACATGAAACAGATCAGCAGCAACATGAAACAGATCAGCAGCAACATGAAACAGATCAGCAGCAACATGAAACAGATCAGCAGCAACATGAAACAGATCAGCAGCAACATGAAACAGATCAGCAGCAACATGAAACAGATCAGCAGCAACATGAAACAGATCAGCAGCAACATGAAACAGATCAGCAGCAACATGAAACAGATCAGCAGCAACATGAAACAGATCAGCAGCAACATGAAACAGATCAGCAGCAACATGAAACAGATCAGCAGCAACATGAAACAGATCAGCAGCAACATGAAACAGATCAGCAGCAACATGAAACAGATCAGCAGCAACATGAAACAGATCAGCAGCAACATGAAACAGATCAGCAGCAACATGAAACAGATCAGCAGCAACATGAAACAGATCAGCAGCAACATGAAACAGATCAGCAGCAACATGAAACAGATCAGCAGCAACATGAAACAGATCAGCAGCAACATGAAACAGATCAGCAGCAACATGAAACAGATCAGCAGCAACATGAAACAGATCAGCAGCAACATGAAACAGATCAGCAGCAACATGAAACAGATCAGCAGCAACATGAAACAGATCAGCAGCAACATGAAACAGATCAGCAGCAACATGAAACAGATCAGCAGCAACATGAAACAGATCAGCAGCAACATGAAACAGATCAGCAGCAACATGAAACAGATCAGCAGCAACATGAAACAGATCAGCAGCAACATGATGTGATATTTCACAGTGATTATTCTGGTTAGATATTCATGAGTCTAACAGCCTTCAGGGTAGAAGCTGTTCCTCAGTCTAGTGGTTCTACACTTAATGCTCCTCAACCTCCTGCCTGAGGGGAGCGGTGCAAAAAGTGTGTATGCTGGCATGCTGCAAATTGATGCTGGAGCACAGGATGCTCTCCACTGCACACCTGTAGAAGGAGGTGAGGACTGAGCTTCTCAGACCAGCTTGTCTCAGCCGCCTGAGGTTATCATTCATGTGTACACCCAAGTACTTGTAGCTGGAGACCACTTCCACTGCAGATCCACTTATGTTCAGTGGGGTGTGGGTGCGTTTGTTTCTTCTGAATTCCACAATCATCTCCTTTGTCTTCTTCACATTTATGTGAAGGTTATTCTCTTTGCACCAGCTCTCCAGGTGTTCCACCTCCTGCCTGTAGCTGGACTCATCATTGTTTGTGATGCATCCCACCACAGCTGTATCATCTGCTAACTTTAAAATATGACAGCATGGATGGGTAGGTGCACAGTCAGACATGAGCAGAGTGAACAGGAGAGGGCTCAACACACATCCTTGAGGAGAGCCAGTGCTGAGGGTTATGGAGGAGGAGGAGAAGTTGTGGATCCTCACTGACTGTGGTCTGTTTGTTAAGAAGTCTTGGATCCAGTTGCAAATGGAGGGGCTCAGTCCTAGTGTGAATAGTTTGTCCATCAGGGTTTGGGGGATCATGGTGTTGAAGGCAGACATGAAGTCCACAAAGAGCATACAGATGTACGAGTCCTTCTGTTCCAGGTGGGTGAGAGCAGTGTGAACCACAGAGGAGATGACATCCTCTGTTGATCAATTATCACTGTACGAGTACTGATGAAGGTCCTCGTGGATGTTGATGGTTGTTTTGATGTGGGTCATGACCAGTTTTTCGAAGCATTGAGCGACTATCAGGGTGAGGGCTACTGGCCGATAGTCATTCAGATCAGACACTGTAGAGCTTTTTGGGACTGGGATGATGGTGGCCATCTTCAGGCAGATGAGAACTGTTGCCACCATAAATGAAGAGTTAAAGATGTCGGCCAGCACCTCACAGAGCTGATCGGCACAGTCTTTCAGCACCTTACTGGGGATTTTGTCTGGGCCAGTTGCTTTGTGATGATCATTCCTCTTACAAGTACTCCTCATGTTGGCTGAGGTCATGCTGAGAAACTCTTCTTCCGGTGGTGAGGTGAGTCTGGTGCTGGGTGGTCTGTTCAGGTCTTCAAAGCATGTGTAGAACTTGTTGAGGGCATCAGGCAGTGAAGGGTCTCCAGTGCATTGTTCACTTTTGCCTTTATAATCATTTATACACTTAATGCCCCTCCACATTTATCCTTACATTTTAATTAAACCTTTTTTTAAAAATCAATGTGTGCGTAATTTACTTGATTAACTGTGGATGTAAAAGTGTTCAATTACTTTACCTTAAATCGCCTATTAGAAATATTTACCTGTATTTTTTTCTAATAGGCAATATGACCATTTGTATTGATAATCTGCCAGAACATTCTATCCATTGTCATTTAATCTTTTTGTGCAGATGCATCGTTATTCACCAAAGTTGGAAAAATTGTACAAACTGCATAAAATCTATTCAGAATTTATATGTGGCTTAAAAACTCTTTTGTACACATTTTTCTTTCAAAGCTTTTTACTGCTTTTCAGTTTCAGTCCAACTGCCAGAGGTAATTTAAAATAGAGTGTGGCAAAATGGAAGACTGTTCTGTGGTCAGATGAGTCACGACTTGAAGTTCTTTATGGAACACTGGGACGCCATGTCATCCGGACCAGAGAGGACAAGGATAGCCCAAGTTGTTATCAACGCTCCGTTCAGAAGCCTGCATCACTGATGGTATGGGGTTGCATGAGCGCTTGTGGCATGGGCAGCTTGCATGTCTGGAAAGGCACCATTAATGCAGAGAACTATGTTCAGGTTCTAGAACAACATATGCTCCATCTAGACGTCATCTCTTTCAGGGAAGACCCTGCATTTTTCAACAAGATAATGCCAGACCACATTCTGCAGCAATCACAACATCATGGCTACGTAGGAGAAGGATCCGGGTACTGAAATGTCCAGCCTGCAGTCCAGATCTTTCACCTATAGAGAACATTTGGCGCATCATAAAGAGGAAGGTGCGACAAAGAAGGCCCAAGACGATTGAACAGTTAGAGGCCTGTATTAGACATGAATGGGAGAGCATTCCTATTTCTAAACTTGAGAAACTGGTCTCCTCTGTCCCCAGACGTCTGTTGAGTGTTGTAAGAAGAAGGGGGGATGCCACACAGTGGTAAAAATGGACTTGTCCCAACTTTTTTGGGATTTGTTGACGCCATGAAATTTTGAAACAACATATTTTTCCCTTAAAATGATACATTCTCTCAGTTTAAACTTTTGATCTGTGATTTGTGTTCTATTCTGAATAAAATATTAGATGTTGGCACCTCCACATCATTGCATTCAGTTTTTATTCACAATTTGTTTAGTGTCCCAACTTTTTTGGAATCGGTTTGTAAAAAAAAAAATCTATATTTTGGTTTTTAGTCTCTGACCTTTGGCCACAGAAAAGTTTGCCAAATTTGACTTGTAATGAAATTAAACCATATTAAAGGGTTAAAGCGTTTATACAAGGAATGCATCGGTCACCTTCCATGCCAGCATTAACCCTTTTGAAACTGACAAATGTAATAAAAAAAGGAAAAACATTACTAAAGATCAAGTAATAAAAAAAAAAATCAATCGTTGATTTGAAGTTAGGTTCAACAGAATTAAAAACCTTTGACAAAACTTTGTAACTTATAACTTAACTAAATGTGCATTTTGGGAAAGTCCCAGTCTCCCACTTTTATAATATGGTTTCCTTTTCAGTCATAATCTTTGTCTCAAACAGTGACTGATGGTGTGATCTGACACCGAGGACCCTTGACCTTGGAGTTCACATCTATTCTCTGAGGAAGTTGTTCTGGGCTCTTTGGTTACCGTTTGTCTTTTTAGTTGGTCTTTAGTTTTCCTCTTGTGGACAAGTCCAGGGAGGTTGCCTCCAATCCTGTGGACCATAAACCTATAAACAATCTGAGCAGCTGTAGTCAGAGGAACATCAAGCTGCTTGGAGATGGTCTGATAGTTTTTACCTTTAACATGCCGCTTAATTATTAATTTTTTTCCAAGCTCCTGAGATAACCCTGTCTTCAGCTTTCTGTGGTCTAAGTTCAGTGTGGTAGACATGATGATACCAACAGCCCAGTGACCACTTTTCACCCTTTAAACTGGTGCAGGAACAATAACCTCCACATCAGCGTGAAGAAGACAAAGGAAATGTTGTGGACTTCAGACGGAAAAAACAGAACTACCCACCCCCTGAACATAGGTGGAGGTGGTCTCCAGCTACAAGTACTTGGGTGTACACATGAACGACAACCTCAGCAGGAGCAACAACACCACCAGCCTGGTCAAGAAAGCTCATCAGAGACTCTACTTCCTCAGACGACTGAGGCGAGCTGGTCTGAGAAGCTCAGTCCTAGCCCTCACCTCCTTCTACAGGTGTGCAGTGGAGAGCATCCTGTGCTCCAGCATCAACGTGTGGCATGGAGACTGCACAGTTGCAGAGAGGAAAGCTCTACAGAGAGTGGTGAAGGCTGCACAGAAGTCTGTTGGAGTCAGTCTCCCACCATCACAGACATTTACACCTCCAGATGCAGGAAAGAGCCACCTGCATCATGAA
>JBBPBX010071742.1:5043-18239 GCA_038048925.1 Garcialebias charrua | reverse complement strand
TAAGGAACAAAACAGGATTTTGGTGAAATATAAAACGAACAATTAACAACCCTGTTACATCTGCTAAGCACTTTTTTTTCTTTTCTTCTTCTTCTTCTTTCGGCTTCTCCCTTCGTCAGGGGTCGCCACAGCGAGCAAGTCGCATGAAGATTTGGCAATTGTTTTTATGTCGGATGCCCTTCCTGACACAACCACAGACTACCGAGCTACCACAGCTCTCTAGCCGTTTTCGCATTGCACAGCCCTCAACGGCCCGCCCCGCCCCGCCTTCTAACCCGGGTTCGTCATGTTCGCATTTTCCTTTTCCGCCCGGGGTCCGCCCTCGTTTTGGAACACGCCCGACGGAGGTTCTGATCGGGCCGAGCTCCCGGGCCCAGTTTGACGTCATGTACTGCTCACATTTGATTTGTTGTTTGCAGCAGGGGCGGGACTGCTGTTTGTTGACTCATCAACTTGTTCTAACAACAACCTCAGCACGAGCTGAATTTCATTAAAATTTAACTACAGAAACCTCTAAAAAAATTGTTAGCTGAAATAGTGTTTCAGAGTTTAATTTTTGTTAATAACTGATTACAAACCAGCTTATGTTAGAACTAGGCATGTAACGGTTGTAGTTGGTGTACCGAACCGAAAAGGTACGGAGGTGGACCGAACCGAACGTGCTGTACCGAAACGGTTATTTTTTCACTCATTGAATGTTAATATGTGCGCCGCGGAACAAAATTTCCTGGGCGCGTTTCAGCACGGAGCTATTATCTCGCAGCACGCGCAGCATTAGCCGTTAGCTTCTCGCTGCGGTTTCCTGTTTGTTAACGTTATGGTTTTCTTGTTAAAAGACGAGCGCACAAAGCTGTGTGTGTGGACGTTTTTTCATGAAGACTGGATCTGCAGCAGCAACACGTCTAACGTGAACGCGCTGGAAACTACGTCATCAGAACGTGAACGAGCTGTTACAAAGTACGCTAACCACACAGCTGCATTTAAACAACTTCTACAAAGTGCGCTAACAACACAGCTGCATTTAAACAACTTCATCAGGTAATTTAGATGGGTCCAGATCAATAACACAAACTGTATGAGTTTTTAAAGCTCTGAATCTAAGTCTGAAAGTTTTTAATGCACAGTTGATCCTTGCTATGAGACATCCATCACGTCAACACTTAAGTCAAAAAGTTCAGCTCTTTATGAAAAAACTAAAACTGATGGTCAACAAGTCCTGGAGCTGATTTAAACCCTGCCCTGATGATGAGTGAGATATTCAACCGTTCAAGAGGTATTGTTATTTTATTATAATTATTATTTATAATTTATTATTATTTAAAATTATAATCTTATTAACTTATTTTTTTACCTCTGTGTTTTATTTCCAGTATTTCCAGTTACAGAGGTAGCTGCTCTCCTTCCACTTCAGGGAAATCCACCAGAGATCACCTGCTGCAGCTAAGAAGTGTGTGATGACTGAATTGAACTCTGGAACTGTTCCAGGACCAGTCCCACCAAGAAGAGGTTGTGAGTAATGAGGACAAATACAGCCACACTGGTGCTACTGGACAAAAACTTTATTAGTTAAGATTGTAAACAGTCTGTTGCTGCTTATTGTTCTGGTTCTGACTGTTATTGTATTCATTAAGATTTTTATTATTTTTAATATAATTTATTTATTGTAGAGTGCTGTTTATTTAAAATATCATCCAAATGGGTCACTTTTATTTATTACTACAATACAATACAAACATATTTTTGGCATATTTTCAAAATAAACATTTTGTAAGTCTTTATTTTGTCTTTTTTTTTTTGTACCGAAAATAAACCGAAAATAAACCGAACCGAGCCCTCCTTGTAATTGAACCGAACCGAAATGTGATTTTAGCGTACCGTTACACCCCTAGTTAGAACGTAAACAACACGAAGCGCGCACCCATACAGAGCATTTCCACCTTTCAGCGCGAGCTGGATTTCATTAAAATATAACTAATATTCTCTAACTCTTGCGCGTAGCCAGGATTTTAAAATAAAACTAATATTCTCTAACTCCTGTGCGTGGCCAGGATGTTACGAGGGGCGATTCCTTTATGGGAAAAGTGGACTCCTGAAAAAAGTAATATGCCTTGGTGGCTTAGCCTTAAGCTGGGTTTATACTAGCGTCTCATGTCTTTTACCCCCGTTAAGTGAACCCAACGCTGACGTGTGTCACCGACCGCATTGAGTGTTTATACCTCTTTAAGACGTGGGGATAATCCCTCCCTCTTCCCTCCCATTGCATACGTCACGCGCACTCACACTGCATACGTCACACGCACGTTGGCTGTTGCCGGAAAGAGGAAGTAATTTCAACAGTTCACTACGAAGAAAATGTATTCGCAGGCGGCAAAAGAGATGCTTCTCAGGTTGGATGACGAGTCGGAGGACGAGGATGAAGAAAATGACCTTATATTAATGTTATTGACCGCGAACATGGAAATACGACGCGAACGGCGTTGGCACGTTCGCCCGCTGAACAGGACCAGATCTACACAAGGCGAGTTTAGCTTGTTGGTTCAGCAGATGCGGGAGATGGATGACGAGACACACTTTTCATATTTTCGAATGTCCGCTGCTCGTTTTGATGAACTTGCCCACCGGATCTCCCCTCACCTGCAGCACGCACCGACGCACAGCGCACCGGTCTCTGCCCCGGAGAGACTGGCTGTGACGCTGCGGGTCCTGGCTTCTGGGTGCTCATTCACTGCCATCGCTGCCAGTTATAAGCTGGGGAAGGCTACTGTATGCTCTGTACGCCCATATGGAGGTAAGATGCAATATAATTAATGTCAGTACTGATGTTATATTTGCACTTTATTTTGTAATTTTATGAAACATATTACTGTAAGAACTACCGGTATCTAAAACAGTGGCGGGGTCACGTGCTGCGGGGTCACGTGCTGCGGTGTCACGTGCTGCGGTGTCATAGACCATATATGGACATCCAAACAAAAAACGCCCACAAACTTTGAACCAATCACACGCTGCGAGCCGCATCGTCGGCTTCGAGAGTTCTGTTTGGGGGCTATGTACACGACGCCTATGCACCGGGGGATCACAGCGGGTGTGCGGCCAAAAGTTGCGCAATGTTTGCTCACTCAACGGGGGGTAAAAGACGTCCGACGGGCCGTCGTGCCAAGTATAACAAGGCCTTTAGTGGTTAGAGCGTCGGCTTTCCACTCTAAATTTTATCTTGACTCGAGTTCGAATCTCACTCGGGACAACTTATTTTACGTTTGTCTTTTATTGGATAAAAAAAGAGTTTGTGTTATGCCTGTGGTTAACACACAAACTCCTTCTTTTTATTTTCTCCAATAAAAGACAAACGTAAAATAACTTCAACCGAGTGAGATTCGAACTCGAGTCAAGATAAAATTTAGAGCGGAAAGCCGACGCTCTAACCACTAGGCCACCGAGGCGTATTACTTTTTTCAGGAGTCCACTTTTCCTATAAAGGAATCGCCCCTCGTAACATCCTGGCCACGCGCAGGAGTTAGAGAATATTAGTTATATTTTAAAATCCTGGCTACGCGCAAGAGTTAGAGAATATTAGTTCACACCCAGGGTCAATTTAGAGTTACCAATCAGTCTAACATGCATGTTTTTGGACTGTGGGAGGAAACCGGAGCACCCGGAGAAAACCCACGCATGCACGGATAAGCTGATTTGTAATCAGTTATTAACAAAAATTAAACTCAGAAACACTAATATATATATATACCCTGATGCATGCTCAATAATCCAGGTAGAAAAATCTAAAAAAGCTAAGTCTGGTCCTCTGGACTAATATGTATATTCAGCTAACAAATATTTTTTTAGCGGCGTCTCCTCTCTTAAAACACACCTAGTGCGCACACAAGAACTTCCCACCCACTTCAAGAGAACGCCCCACCCACTTCAAGGCGGCTCTCCGCACAATGCGTAATGAGCGGGGGCGGGCCAGGCCGGGCCAGGCCGGGCTCTGGGCCAACCACGGATGAGCTGGGCTTGGGAGGGCCGTGTAGTGCGAAAACGGCTTTTGTGTGGAGCAGAGAGCTGATATCTAGGGTGCCCAGGGGAGCAGATGGTGAGGGTTTTAAGGGCCTTGCTCAAGGGCCCAGAGTGGGGCAGATGAGGGTGGAGACAGATGTGACTGCTTCACTTATCTCACCCACATTTTTGATGTTGTCGGTACCGGGGCTTGAACCGGCGATCTTCCGATCACAAGTGCACCTTCTTAACCTCTGCGCCACCACTCCCACATATAAATATATATGCTGAGCACTAATAGTATAAAAACAATAAACACAATACGACAAACAGCAGCACAAACATGAGACTGTGTGAGCAGATGAGCACGAACGAACACAGGAACATGAAACAGATCAGCATATGTGCTGGGTGAGTGGGGTCCTTCATGATGCAGGTGGCCCTCTTCCTGCATCTGGAGGTGTAAATGTCTGTGGTGGTGGTGGGGAGCCTGACTCCAACAGATTTCTGTGCAGCCTTCTCCACTCTGGTAGGTGTGTTTGTTCCTTCTGAAGTCCACAACCCTCTCCTTCATCTTCTTTACAATGATATGAAGATTATTCTCCTTATACTAGCTCTCCAGGTGTTCCACCTTGTGTCTGTAGCTGGACTCATCATTGTTTGTGATGCATCCCACTACCGCTGTATCATCTGCAAACTTAACAATGTGAAACCCTGAGTGGACAGATGCACAGTCATACATGAGCAGAGTGAACAGGAGAGGGCTCAGCACAGATCCCTGAGGAGAGCCAGTGCTGAGGGTTATGGTGGAGGAGGCAAAATTGTGGATCCTCACTTACTGCAGTATGTTTGTTAAGAAGTCTAGTACCTAGTTGCAAATGGAGGGGCTTAGTCCTAGTGTGAATAGTTTGTCCATCAGGGTTTGGGGGATCATGGTATTGAAGGCAGATGTGAAGTCCACAAAGGGCATATGGACGTAAGAGTCCTTCTGCTCCAGGTGGGTGAGAGCAGTGTGGACCACAGAGGAGATGGTGTCCTCTGTTAATCAATTCTTGCGGTATGCATACTGGTGAGGGGCCTCATTAATGTCGATGGTTGCTTTGATGTGGGTCATGACTGTAGAGCTCTTTGGGACTGGGATGATGGTGGTGGTCTTCAGGCAGGTGGGAACTGTTGCCTGGGTAAGTGAGGAGTCAAAGATGCCGGCCAGCATATTGCAGAGCTGAGATTGGCACTGTCTTTCAGCACCTTCCCAGGGATGTTGTCTGGACTGGTTGCTTTGTGAGGATTAATCCTCCTGAAAGTACTCCTCATTTCGGCTAAGGTCACGCTGAGAAGCTCTTCATTCTGTGGTGAGGCGAGTCTGGTGCTGGGTGGTCTGTTCGGGTCTTCAAAGCGTGCATAGAACTTGTTGAGGGCATCAGACATGCAGTGATGGGCATTGTTCACTCCTGCCTTTATAATCTGTTATGCACTTGATGCCCCGCCACATGCTCCGTAGGTCTTGTGAGGTGAACTGACCCTGGATCCTCTGTGTATATGTAGCCTTGGCCCTCTTAATGCCAGCAACCAGCTCTTTCCTTGTCCTTCTCTGCTCCTGTGAGTTTCCAGACCTGAAGGCAGTGTTCCTGGCTTCCAGCAGGGTGCAAACCTCTGCATTCAGTCAAGGCGTCCTGTTCGGGTAGCTGTTAACATATCTGATGGTGGTGGTGACATTAACTAATGTACCCCAGAACTTAAGATGTGTATTGCTCCAAGTCTGGTGCCACCTCCCCCCCTATTCAGCAGCTTCTCTGAAAACCTCCCAGTCTGCTCGTTCAAAACACTTCTTCAGTATGGCGCCACTATTCTGGATCCAACATTATCTTTCTTTTGTACCAGTCTGGAGCTTATCAACTGGGGAGGGTAGCATGAAAGATGTAGGTGTGATCAGATACTCCTCGCTGGGGGGGCGGGGTCTGGCTTTGTATTCATCTTTTACATTCGTGTAAACACGGTCCAGCATGTTGCTTCCATGTGTTGGTATGGTCACATGCTGGTAAAAAACTTCAAAGTCAAAGTCAACTTTATTGTCAGAACTGCAATATGTACAGGACATACACAGAATTGAAATTGCGTTTCTCTCAGTCCCTCGGTGCAACAGTAACTATTTAAACATTGAAACACTGAAACATATAATAATAGACATAAGCATAAAATAGTAAAGCTGTAACACTGTCCTGAGTTTTTGCATACTAGTATAGAAAAAGTATAAAAAGTATAACTATAAAATAAACTAAAGGTTCTAGCATTGACATTTGCAAAGTGGCAAAGCAGCATATGAGTTAATGTACACAGTATATGTATGAGGTAGTAGTTGATGTTGTTATAGAGGCAAAAGTGGCATATGCAGTAAGGCACATTGGGCATCCTTAAATAAGGCTGGTCAGAGAATACTGTATATGTATCAGCAGTGGTGTAGATATAAAAGTAGTGTAAATGTAAACAGTAGTAATAAATGTAAGCAGTAGTAATAAATGTAAACAGTATTAATAAATGTAAACATTGAATGTAACCAGTAGTATGTAAACAGAGAATGTAAACAGTATTATGACTATAGGCAGTGATGTAATACAAACATTAGTGCAAATATGAGAAGTAGTGCAAACTGAATGAGCACATGACCGAGAGTTTAGTGAATAACCCGTTTGATGACACAGAGTCCAGTGTTAAAATCTTTGTGTTGTGTGGTAATGTGTGAGAAAGTTTTTAGTGTTAAGGCAGTTCAAATGGGAGGGGGGGCAGAGCAGGCAGAGTGTTTAGCATCCTGACTGCCTGATGAACAGAGCTGTCACTCAGTCTGCTGGTTCGAGCCTGGAGACTTCTCAGTCTCCTCCCTGATGGCAACAGGCTGAAGCAGCTGTGTAGTGGGTGTGTGGGATCACCTGCCATGCAGAGGGCTTTCCGAGTGAGGCGGTTGCTGTGTAAGTCCTGCAGTGAGGGGAAGGAGGTGCCGACGATCTTCTCAGCTGCTCTCACGATGCGCTGGAGGCTCTTGCGGCAGGATGCAGTACATGCACCAAACCACACAGTAGCCGTGTTTCCATCAAGGTTTCTAGGTGCGCATTTTGAAGTATCGCAGCAGAAAAGCTTAATGGAAACGGCAAAATACGAAGTTACTTCCTGAAATTCGCCAAAAAGTTTATACGCTCGCTTGAGGTGGTTTTTGGGAGCTGCGAAACCGAGCAGCTGCGCAAAACGACAGATGGAAACACATTTGCCGACTCGTGCTGCCGTAGCGCACATTCACGTCACGTGACTGATCAGCTGTTTCCGCTCCGAACAGCATGTAACTCGCTAAAACTAGTTGGCATGACAGAATAAATACAACTCGCCCGATAGCAACACGTACCTGAAATATTCTCTCCATTTTGACGAGATGTGTGGCTGGGTTCTGTTGTCAACCGCTACTTCCTGTTTACTCTCTGGTTTACTGTAGACATGCGCAGTGCTGACGTCTGACGTAATGACGCTGACGTCTGACGTAATGACGCTGTGCGCGGCTTGGAAAAAGCGCTTCAAGCCAGTAGATGGAAACACTTCTGATCTGCATTAATTTGTATTTACATATTTGCGAGGTAGCTCAAAATTCGAAATGAAAATGGATGGAAACAGGGCTACTGATGCAGCTTGTCAGGACACTTTCTATGGCTCCCCTGTAGAAGGTGCCATAACAAACTTTTACTCAAGTAAAGGCATACTCCACCTCCCCTCGATTTCCCCGTTAGCTCATTGCAGCAGTCTGCACAAAAAAGTCTGTCATCCAGTTGGAAGGCTGAGTCCGGCGTCTCGCTGTTAAGCCATGATTCCGTGAGGCAAAGCACCGCACATTTCCTCATCTCCTCTAAAGCGCTCACTCTCAGATGAAGCAAATCCATCTTGTTGTCCAACAAGCGGATGTTCGACAAAAAGAGAGATGGTATTGGGAGTCTCCCAGCTTTAGCATTAGCACATAGTCTCACCTGAACCCCAGCCCGGCGAGCCCACTTTTAAGCCGGGAGCAGCGTGTCCTCCTCTGCTCATTGGAGCGCCTTTGCTGCAGCTTCCAGGTAGATGACTTTAAGATCTGCATTCTGGCCAAGTGTAAATTTGAGTTCGTTGCTGATCTCTGCTATATTTCATGGCAAATCAGCTCTTATTCTCATCAGTTCAGTTTGGCTATAATTTACTTCCATAAATCATGCGGAGTCAGGCACAGAGTCGATTTCAGAACTCCTAAAAACTGGGATCGCACCTGGAGCATGTGAAGCTGCAGCTCCAGGGAACGCGGCCATCTTGGTCACTATGTTACGAAGTGGCTGAGGCTGAGTGGTTTAAGATATATATATATATATATATATATATATATATATATATATATATATATATATATATATATATATACAGGTAGTCCCCGATTTACGAGCGAGATCCGTTACAACGAGGCGCTCGTAAACCGGAAATCTCGTAATTTGGAACGGCCGCCACGCTTCTCGTAAGTCCGGAAATTCGCTCGTAAATTGGAACGGTTTTGCTAGCGCGACTACAAACACTCGTTTTTCATCGAAAAACTGCTTATGAGTGCATAAAAATGATCGGAAACGTGTGTCCACATGTTTAGCTAACGAACTGTGGTGAAAAAACACAGGAAAACTCAGTATTTTTTGCGTTTTTTCCAATAATTCGCCAGCTCGTAAGTCTGGAACCTCGTAGATCAGAGCGCTCGTAAATCGGGGACTACCTGTATATATATATATATATATATATATAATATATACACACACACACACACACACCGGTGGTATATATATATGGGCCCCCAAGTTGACTCAAGCCCAGGGGCCCCCATCCTCCTAAATCCGGCCCTGTTCATCCATCAGACGAGCTGTTCAATATTTGTTTTTGTTTTCCTTTATAGTTTTTCTCTTTTCTTAAAAACGCACCACTTGTGTTTTCATTGGTGGTTGATGTTAGCAGGCGTGTTAACTCCCCGGTGCATTTAATCTGTTAGCGTCCAGCCGGTTCATCCAAAACAAACTTCCTCCCAGCCAAAACACCCGACGCTCCCCTCTGGGTTGATCCGTCCCGAGGTGAATGCTCTGTTTTCTCCCTCCAGAGCCTTCCCGCACCGTCCTTTAAGATATTTTCTTCTTTACCAAAATCCACTGCTGCAGTAGCTTCCAACACGCCACTCCATCAGTCATATCACCCCACAGGTGTGCTACTAGCGCAACTAAAACACTTAGACTGGCTGAGCCCCGCCCCCCTCCACCAGTGAACCGTCAAAGGTGCCAAAAAATAAAAATAATGAACAAACAAAAGACGAAAAAATGTAACCATGTAACACTACCGACTGTCTGATTTCTTTGTTATGTTGCTTTGAAAATTTACAAAACCTGATATATTCATTCAAAAGCAAACTTAAAGTTTCTGTATGTAACTTTTATTATAAAAAATAGTAATACTTTTTTTTTTTGGATGTGTTGGTCTCGACTTGGTCTTGGACCCTAAAAGTCTTGGTCTTGTCTCGGTGTCGGTACACTCTGGTCTTGGTCTTGACTTGGTCTTGCCCTCCCTTGGTCTTAGTCTCGACTTGGTCTCAGACCCTAAAAGTCTTGGTCTTGTCTCGGTGTCGGTACACTCTGGTCTTGGTCTTGACTTGGTCTTGCCCTCCCTTGGTCTTAGTCTCGACTTGGTCTCGAACCCTAAAAGCATTGGTCTTGTCTCGGTGTCGGTACACTCTGGTCTTGGTCTTGACTTGGTCTTGCCCTCCCTCGGTCTTGGTCTCGACATGGTCTCGGACCCTAAAAGTATTGGTCTTGTCTCGGTGTCGGTACACTCTGGTCTTGGTCTTGACTTGGTCTTGCCCTCCCTTGGTCTTGGTCTCGACTTGGTCTCGGACCCTAAAAGTCTTGGTCTTGTCTCTGTGTCGGTACACTCTGGTCTTGGTCTTGACTTGGTCTTGCCCTCCCTCGGTCTTGGTCTTGACTTGGTCTCGGACCCTAAAAGCATTGGTCTTGTCTCTGTGTCGGTACACTCTGGTCTTGGTCTTGACTTGGTCTTGCCCTCCCTTGGTCTTGGTCTCGACTTGGTCTCGGACCCTAAAAGTCTTGGTCTTGTCTCTGTGTCGGTACACTCTGGTCTTGGTCTTGACTTGGTCTTGCCCTCCCTCGGTCTTGGTCTTGACTTGGTCTCGGACCCTAAAAGTCTTGGTCTTGTCTCTGTGTCGGTACTCTCTGGTCTTGGTCTTGACTTGGTCTTACCCTCCCTTGGTCTTGGTCCCGACTTGGTCTGGAACCCTAAAAGTCTTGGTCTTTTCTTGGTGTCAGTACACTCTGGTCTTGGTCTTGACTTGGTCATGCCCTCCCTTGGTCTTGGTCTCGACTTGGTCTCGGACCCTAAAAGTATTGGTCTTGTCTCGGTGTCGGTACACTCTGGTCTTGGTCTTGACTTGGTCTTGCCCTCCCTTGGTCTTGGTCTCGACTTGGTCTCGGACCCTAAAAGTCTTGGTCTTGTCTCTGTGTCGGTACACTCTGGTCTTGGTCTTGACTTGGTCTTGCCCTCCCTCGGTCTTGGTCTTGACTTGGTCTCGGACCCTAAAAGTCTTGGTCTTGTCTCTGTGTCGGTACTCTCTGGTCTTGGTCTTGACTTGGTCTTACCCTCCCTTGGTCTTGGTCCCGACTTGGTCTGGAACCCTAAAAGTCTTGGTCTTTTCTTGGTGTCAGTACACTCTGGTCTTGGTCTTGACTTGGTCATGCCCTCCCTTGGTCTTGGTCTCGACTTGGTCTCGGTCCCTAAAAGTCTTGGTCTTGACTTGGTCTTGGATTAAGTGGTCTTGAACACAACACTAGGTCAACAGGGTCCAACGCCTCTTGAGGCGATTGGTTCCAGAGCACGTGTCATGCAATGAGGTGAGCCTGATTAAGTCTCCAGGCTGGAAGCACTGTTGTTTTCTGGGTAATGTAGTTATTTTAGACTGGCGATACAGTATAGGCTTATTGAAAGAAAACTAGAAAATGATTGCACCTTCTGAGTCCTCTTCTTTCCCTGCAGGGCGTGGACAGTGGGCTCCCTGACTCTCCTCTTCCTGCTGAGCGTCACCTGGTCCTCAGGCCTGATGTTCCTGTCTGGCCCGTCTCTCCTCCTGGCTTACCTCTTCTCCTCCCTCAACACGGCCCAGGCCCTCCTCATCACTATACTGCACTGCACACTCGCCAGAAAGGTCAGTTTTAGAGCTCACATATGATTCTGCAATAAACGCACATCTGTTAAATTCTCAGCCCGCATCCAAGTGGTTTCGTTTTTGTGCGCAGGGTCAAAAGGATAACGGCCGATGCCTGCGTCTCTCCCAGTGCTGCGCAACGTCCTCGTCCAGCTCTCCAGACTCGGTGAAAGGTGCCGCCCTTCGCTCCAACAGCCGCTACACAAGCAGCCAAAGTCGCAGAGCCACTGCTAACAGACAGGTGTGCAGCAGCTCGCGTCACCTCTCCGACGTGTCACCTGTGTGTGTGAGAGAGCAGCATTTAACACACCACCATGCTTCTGTTGCAGAGTCGCATCAGAAGGATGTGGAACGACACCGTTCGCAGACAGACGGAGTCTTCTTTCATCGCTGCGGACGCTAACAGCACCCCCACTCTCAACCGAGGTGACGTTTGAATGTTTTGTTCCTCTTAAATCACACTTTTCAGATTGCTGTGTGTAAACGATGTGATATTTATAATCTCCATCATTCTCCCATCAGCTGCTTTGGGGAATCATTTCCTTACAAACCAAATGTTGCAGACTCACTCTGGACCTTCTCCTTATGACACCATCCTGGCGCAGGGATACAATCAGCCTTTCACGTCCACAGGTACATCCTGTTACATTTGACTGCGCAGTATTTTCTCCTGTCTTTTTGATAAGGCGTTTCTCTTATGCTTACTACCAAATGCCTACACAATTATTAGGCAAACTGTTTCCTCAACATTAGTTTATATTTGAGCAAACATATGCAGAATCAGTCCAATTAGTTATATTTTAAAGGTTTAACTTTTGATTGGGTCATAAATAAAAGTGGCGATTTGTCTTTTTCAGGGGATGTACAAGAACATATGGCTATTTTTAGGCATCTAAAACAAATATTTAACATAAAGATGTGAGACGTTGCACCAATACTAATATAAACCCTATGCTGATAATGATGTGTTTTGATTTAATATGTATAATGATCAAATTTTGAGTCCATCTGATTTTAATTTAATTTGGTCGATGACGATCTTTAGAAATCAGAGCAGCTAATTACTGAAATGCATTTTTGTGTCGGTCAAGATTGTTATTTAAGGAAATTTAGCAATTAATTGCTTAAACTGCATAAATAAATGGACATTTCTCAAAATAACCTGTACACACACAAAACAAAATGTATAGGTGAACATCGTAGCTTGAAAAACTCACTTGAGGGATACAACAATTGTAGCAGCTTAATTTTCATTTTATTATTTGCCAGTTGATTAATTATTTAAAGAAAATGGCAGATTGCTGTTGTTTTTAAAGTGGCCAATGTATGAAATGTAAAAAATTCATACTATTTTTTATCTATCTCTAAATAAGTGTATAAATAAGTTAAAAAATTGCTGTGTTAATTAATAATAATAACTTAACCCTGTCCAGTAATGCTAACATAACCCCATAAACAGGCCTTTTTTATTTATATTTTTTGTGGCACATTTACTGTTCATTTCTGTTGCTTGGTGTTAATTCACAATCCATTCAACCTTTATTTACACAGATACATCACATTGAGCCTCGAAGACTCGTTTACAAGTGAGACCTGTATAGATAGACAAAAAGTAATGAAAGTGACACATGTACTGTATAGGATTTGTAGTACAAAGTAAAAAACAATACAAAAAAACAATTCCCATCAAACTCTCAATCCTTGGCTGAGGAGAAATAGCCTGAGATTGACAAAAACACCCTACACATAGGCACATAGTGACAAAAAAGTAATTTAATATATTTATACAGAATAAAATAAATATATCAGATTCTTATCCAGTTAGTCGAGCTCAGTTCAGTGCATTCTAACTTCAGTACGGTCAAAGGCAAACCAAACATAATCTAAATTGTTATTAAATTACAGATAGATGAAAAATATTCAGCTCATATTTAAATAAAAGCTTATATATATATATATATATATA
>JBBPBX010071741.1:0-18239 GCA_038048925.1 Garcialebias charrua | reverse complement strand
CTTTCCTTGGGCTGCAGATGGCTGCAGATTATACCCAGTTGGTACTTAGTTCAATTTCCCCGTTCCACTGGTCAAGCAACCCTGCCCCGACCCAAAGAGAATGGTTGACCTCCTCTTTAATGCTCCACTTGGTGCAGCCTGCCTTGTTAAGCTGCAATCATGCAACAGGCGCTCTTCTCTCAAAGCAACAAGGCAGACGGGCCTGGGGAACTGTTTCCCTATCGTTCAGGCCTGTTCTCAAAAGCCAGCACAAAGATGCACCTCAGAAAGACAGGTGTATTCAGGTGACAGGTGTTTTCAGGAAGCTCCACCACTCGAACCAGAACACCACGTGAACAGATCACTTCCATGGCAGAGGAAGTGAAACGATGAAAAGATGAGACCCACACCTTCCTCGGACTCGATCTCAAGGATGAAGATGCAGGACAGCCCACCGCTCTTGTGGACCACTCCCTCCAGGTGCAAAGCCGACCCCCTTCAGCTGTGCAACTCCGACAGAGCTGCCTCACTCGATGTGATGACCTTTGAGACCCCTTTTCCGGACCCCTCTCTGGCTGTGGCTCTCCCTCTCTGGCGAGGAGCTAGTGATGTGCGCCTCGACAGCTCAGCTGTGCGCACCCCCCTTTGGCTCAGGCCACTCTCAGATGCCCTGAGAAGCACCCCAGGTGTCAGTGGTCCCTCCGGCCTCGTTCAGGCTTTGCACTCTCAGGTGTAACGGATTCAAAGATCTGTAGATGGAAGCTGGACAAACAACTATTAGTGTCTCAAAATATATTATATGCGACATCACAACAACCCTTATCCCCGATCTACAGATGACCTCAGCCCTAACGGCCATTTTGTAAAGCCCCAAATCAATTAATTTTAGTCTGTGCACAGATTACAGCCAATTTTTCAAAAGTATACTAACATGTTGAGGCCTAAAGTATTTCTAACATTCCCTAGATTTGCATTGCTAAAATGTGTACCATTATCTGATCTAATTTTTACAGGAAACCCATGACCTGGAATGTAATAATTTATTAAAAATTTTAGGACCGGTTTGTTGTCTTCTCTTTTAATTTTTAATTTTTATTTTTCAGCCCCTTGTCAGCCGGTGAGCGCGGCACACCAACCATAAATTTCTGAACCCTTTTACCGGTTCGAGCATGTCTGTACAACCAATTATTATCTCATGACCCGGTGTCATCACGGTCGAAAATTCCTAGTTCGCGCGACCTCCTCGTCTGTTGAGCCTCACGCAATGAACGCACGGCGCAATGTTCTGATCAGAGAATTTAAATGTGTGTGTGTCACCAGCTGAAATCTCCTTCAGCTGGTGTGCTCCACACGCGCGAGTTGCTGCTCCTCAAAATCTTCTTCTCTTCCATCTTCTGGATGGTCCCTCTCTTCTTCTAGTGTGACCATCACCATTTGACGTCAATTGATGTATCCCGATGCTCTTTTTCCTTCCAAATCAGCTTGACAGTTACATTCCTGATGTTTATTTATTGCCTGTGTGTTGGTTTTGTCAAAGCTGTGATACCATATCGCACGTCTGCTTCCTTTGTCTCCCTTTGCTGTCCAAAAACCCTCTCTTGTCCACTGAACGAGCTTAGTTAGTGCTGCACCCAAAGTTCACACATAGCCCTGCCTTCGCCCTCTGCGCTGACTGTGTTCCTTTGTCCGCTTCAAACCTACCATCGCGTCCAAAACACTGATCGGTCTGAAGCCCATTACCAAACCAGCACTATCGCTGCTCCGCTTTTCTGTCCACAAAAACCACTATCCTCACCGACCACCACGTGCACCTTCTGTATTTTTCATCCTGCAAATTTGTTCACGTCTTGTCATCAACTTGAGCTCTCCTCATCTTTGAAGGCTTATTCCTCCTTAATTGATCCTATCTGCCCTGATTAACGATCCAATTTATGCGGCTTAGCTATACCCCTGAATTTCAATTCAGCCGTTGTCCACACCAGACTCCTAGAAAGCCATTACCTCGAGGAGACCTGCCATTATTTATCTAACCTTTAACACCCAATATGAATAATTGTGGTGACACCAATTTTACCTGTGAAAATATTCACAAACTCATTTTGTTGTGGCCCTCGGGATGAGAGCCTTGTTATTTTGTTTAAGAGCCCTCTGGAACCGGGAGGAGCAGACAAACAGAGCTCACAGTTCAGTATTAATCTATTAATCATGTGACCTGCGGTGGCCTGTTCTATGTGTCATCATTAAATAATGCACTTTACGTTTGGACCCTGAGACTGAGGCCCCAGTGTGACCCCACCGATTCAAATGGGAGGCCGACGCCTTCACGGGTTGCTGGAATGAGTGACTCCTGACAGCTGTTTCACATGCTCATGCTCTGGTCGTGTGAGCTTGTCCATTGTCCAGCTTAGGTCAGCTTCAGTGCCCCGCCACTTCTTTCTGGTGGCTTTCTCTGCAGGATGCCCCAAGTCCTGACTTCACTTGATTTCACGTTGTGTTTGCTGACTTTGACATCTGTTTGTGTCCTGGACTGTTCTTTTGTTCAGGTCGTTGCCTTGAACTATGGCTGAGGAAGTTCATGGACATTCTGGTGTTTGAATGACAGTTCTTTGGTTTTTCTCCCTTTAACTGTCCTTGTCTTGTGTCCATTCATGAGTGAGAGGTCTTGCTCTCGCTTTCTGGCAGCTGTCGCTCTCAGAGTCAAAATGAACCATGTAGACGTCAGCTTTATGCATTCAAATCCAATCGAGCCACCACTGTTACCCCAATCCCCTGGCAAACGCAAAAGTATCATGCATTTTGGTTGAATCCTAGCTCATGGTAAATTACAATTATGCGTTCTGTAAGAAAAGAGGTCTGTCTGTCTGATGCTCTCCCCCCCCACGCACTGTGTGCTGTCAGGCTGTATGCTGAAAAAGAAATACGAGTAATTGTCTAATAATAACGCCAACAATATTACCAGACGAAAGCGAAAAAGTGAAATCTTCTCGGCATTTGTCTCCATCAAAGCACCTCTCTCAGGATCTGGTCTGCACAACGGGTTTCTTACCTCTAATTCAAAATCAAAAGCAAAAAATTTACAAAAAAGTTCTTACAACAAACTGAAAATGAATTTAATCTTGACCCAAGACTGTCTCACATCTCACTAAAACTCTCGTGTTCGTCTAATTGATGCTCTTAAACTTCCCAAAGTAAGCTTTTTGCTCTGTGGCTGATTTCTAGATAATGTTTCACCTCACCTATCTGATAATCTCTCTGGTACTTCCACAACCTCTGAGTGGCCTCCTCTCTCTTGGGCCCGATACTACCTCCTCCATGTGCACCTTTCTGTCTCAACTTCCTGTTTGCTTTCTCTCTCCTGTATCAACTTTCTCTTCACTTTCTTGATCACCTCATCTCCCTCAGTCTTCGCCTTCCTGCACCTCTCTTCCAATATGAATCTTTTCATATCATTCCACATTTTTCTGGCTGCTCCTCTGTCAGCTCCAAGTCATCTCTGACAACTTACTGTTTCCTTTCTCTGTTTCTCACTTTCTTTTACTGTCTTCTGACACAGCATCACCTCACCCTCTCTTCTGACTTTGTCACTCCTTCAGTTTCTGCAGCTTGCTTCAACCTCCTGTAGGTGGCGCTGTTTGACTGCTCTTCTTCCTGCCACCTGCTGCTCTGAATTTTCTTTAAATTGAACAGTTCTCTGTGTGACCTAATTTCTGTCCAGTGTCCGCAATTAAGAACAATTCTTCTAGAAGGTCAATCCGTTTTAGCTGTCCATCATAATTATTAATTAACTGTTGATAGTCTGTGACCGTTTTACAATGAGCTATCTTTTGTTTGTCTTGTTTAAATCTGGTTAGGACTAAATTAGCTAAATTTCCTGTTGATCCGTCTGCTCTCTCATCAATTTTTGATGCAGGTGGTGTCGTTTTTTCTTCTATTTCTGTGTAACTGGTTGTCTCACCAACATTTTGTACGCTCTGAGATAACAAAGCTAACTGCTTGTGCTCCTCCACTAATTGCTTCTGTTGTTGTTGACTCTTATTAAGCTTACTACGCTCCCAAAATAATGTACAGATTGTTTGTTTGGTTTCTATATCATCAAGCAATTTTTGCTGCTCTTTCACCTTTGTCCAAACTAATTGTGTTAGGTTATCTGTTGATTTTTCTGAATTTTCTGCGGCTTTCACAATTTGTATAATTAGCACATCTAATTGTTTACACTTAGCTGGATCAGCAGCATGTATTATGGCTATCACCACCTGAACCCTGATCAATTGTTCATGTACAGATTCATTTTGACAGGTCGGTTTCTCCTTAATGTGCTCCATGGCTGCGTTCACACAACATTCACTCAAAAAGCTTTATTTTCACAGTTGTTTCTCCCATTCACTGGGGCTCTCGTGTGACACAGAAAAAAAGTCTAAAACGTCTGAGGTGCTCCCCTTTGTGTTCAGGCCTTTATTTCTGTGTTAAACAACAGCTCCCTCTGCTGGCAGACTCATGGCAGCACCACACATCAGTTACATGAAGAACACTTTCAACACACACATCTGAGTCCACACAAACATTTATCAGACAATTAAAAATTCCTAATTTGAAACTAATTGAGATCTCTTCCCCCTAAAATAATGATTCACATTAAAAAATTTAAAGAAATGCGACGCAAAGTATTTTAAAACAAATTGAACATAAGCCCAAGTGGCATCACTAAGCTTCCGTAGGCAACCCTCTGCGGCTGCTTTCTCTTTTTTCTTTTTCTACAGACCTCTTTCGGTCACCGCCCCCAGTGCGAGTCCACTGCACTAAATCCGCAAGTTTAGCGCAAGGCACTCTGGGAGCTGTAGTTTTCACCTCAGCATGAACTTCCGGTGACCCCTCCACGCCGCCAGACTTCGGCCGCGTCCGAACCTTGAAACAAGCTGCGGCTGTTTTTCTACTCATGCGCGGTCATGAAACAAGTCGAACAACCTCTTCCAGCTACTCAAAGGATCGAACGCTCCGGAACCGCTTTTCTAAACGAGACAATGAAACAAGTCTTCGTGACTCCCACTCCTCACGCGGACGAACGGATCCGCCCCACGTGACCCACGCGGCCACAACCGGCTGCTCACGGCCTAAATAGAAAGCGTTTATTCCCCAAAAGTAAGTAATTTGAACCTCAACGTTCGATCACCTCGTCGTGAACTTTAATCAGACGTGTGCGCGCGCCACACGCTCTCCTCGGCCGCCCTCGGACGGGGGAGGGGCCGTAACCCACTGCTCCCGAACCGAGCCGAACCGACCCCCCTTGTCTGCTTAAACTGAAAACGTATCTGTGAACCACTTTTAACCAACCAAATTATTTATTTAAACTTAAACAAGAGTCCTTTATCTCGAGAGACTCCCGTGTACTTTTAGTGCAGTAAATTTGGATATTAGGCCAAATTGTTGTTTTGAGTATTTCACGGTTCAACTTACCTCTCTGTTGTTTTTTGGGCCCACTGCACTCAGTCCACGAAGTTCTGCTCGGCTATTCAACAGGTCACCTGGTTCATCACGTCGGCGGTCACCAGAACTGAAGGGATTTCAGTTTGGGTGTTCAAATGAGCCAGGCGTCTCTTGAAGCAAATCAGATTTATTGAAAAAGATACAGGTTAACAGAATAAGCAGACATCAATTGATCAATATGCATATGACCGGATGATTCGTTGAACAGACCTTATCGCCCCAAGTCTCGTCAAGGAATGCCAGTATTTTCCTCTGCTGTGAGATATCATAAATTGTTTTGGGCTCCTTCTGCGGTGTGATTGGTCAGGGGAGCTGATAGCGCTGGTTGCCACAGCGACTGAGATTTATAGCTGTGCCCAAGGTCTCTCTGCAGTGACCTGCATCAGATTATGTGTGCCTCTTTGTTTGAGCATAAGTTTAGAAGAGTTTAGATTCAAACTAGTTTCCTTCGACATTTATGTTTCTCCTGTGGCACATTTTGTGTCATGAAGTGACACATTCTGTGTCATGAACTAAGTGTGTTGCATAAACTAAGTGTATGTATGTATATTAAAGATGTACCTGTTATTTCAGCCAAATTCTGTGTCTGCTTTGCCCTTCCCCCCTGTGGGACGTGTTGGCCTCCGAAAGTTGCTTCGAGCTGCAGGTCTGATCAAACTGCACACCGGTAAGAGTAACATGTGCACAGCATAAACATGATTGTATAAAACCTTTGTGATTACATGAAACACAGTTGTGAATGAGAATATAAGTTTAATCATAATACGTATATAATGGTGATTTATCCTTCACTTACATGTAATTACTACTGTTTACATTTATTTACACTACTCTAATATCTACACCACTGCTGGTACATATACAGTGTGCTCTGAACGGTCTTATTTAGGGATGCCCAATGTGCCTTACTGCATATGCCACTTTTTGCCTCTATCCACCTCTTTCGCCAAAAGCTCATGTAAGCCGCCATGACAGTCCGGTGCCGCCCCCTCCCGGTAGTAAACTTCCGCCGGAAGTCCTGTAGTGTTTGGTTTGCTGTGAAAAACAAGCCGGGACACCAGTTTATTTTCTCTCGTTTTTTAAATTTTTGGGGTTGTTTCTTGCTGGGTTAGAGGGTGTTACAGCCAGGTATACGTTTGAGCAACGCGCTGTTGTAAACGTGAAGGATCTATGTCCATCGGAGGAGCTGACAGCTGCTCCTTCCTCTGTCTGTGTCTGGCTCTGAGCTGCTGTCGAAGACGTCGCGCTCCGATCAACTTTAGTTCGGTAAACAAAATATTCTATATAAATCATTTTGTGAAACCATGTCAGAACAATATCGGAGTATAACCGTCTGTTTAGTAGCTGTTTTTTTTTTTTTTTTTTCATGATTTAGCGTCTGTACTGCTGTGGTACTGGTTAGCTTAGCATGTAGCTACTTTAAAGGCTAACTTCCAGACGGTAACACTCACAACAAAGTGCTGGTTCTTGAGCCTGGACTTTTTTTGGGGCTGTGTTATTTTAGTTAAACTGTTATTTAGCTGGTTATATATGATTGAGACAGTTTACACATCTTTTTTCAAAGACAGACCGTGTCAACAATGACTAGGCCTCAAAACCTGACCCGTCATTAAACCAGAGTTATTAAAGCACATTTAAAATAATGATGTAAATTAAAGAGGAGAAAAGTGCACATGAAGCTACATTTGTACTAAAATGTGAGTAAATAAAGAATTTACTTAACAAATCTGTCATTAAATAATATAACTGTGTGTTGCACACGTGTTTATACAGTATTATTTATATTTATTTATATTATTTAATGACAGATCTGTTAAGTAAATGCTTTATTTACTCATTTTAGTACTAATACTGTACTGTACACACTGTCTATGACAAGACAAGTTTTCTTTTTCTACTTTACAGAAGACTGAAGCCACGAGATCCATCCAGAGATAAGATCCTACATTAAGTAAATGCTTTATTTACTCATTTTAGTACTAATACTGTACTGTACACACTGTCTATGACAAGACAAGTTTTCTTTTTCTACTTTACAGAAGACTGAAGCCACGAGATCCATCCAGAGATAAGATCCTACATTAAGTAAATGCTTTATTTACTCATTTTAGTACTAATACTGTACTGTACACACTGTCTATGACAAGACAAGTTTTCTTTTTCTACTTTACAGAAGACTGAAGCCACGAGATCCATCCAGAGATAAGATCCTACATTAAGTAAATGCTTTATTTACTCATTTTAGTACTAATACTGTACTGTACACACTGTCTATGACAAGACAAGTTTTCTTTTTCTACTTTACAGAAGACTGAAGCCACGAGATCCATCCAGAGATAAGATCCTACATTAAGTAAATGCTTTATTTACTCATTTTAGTACTAATACTGTACTGTACACACTGTCTATGACAAGACAAGTTTTCTTTTTCTACTTTACAGAAGACTGAAGCCACGAGATCCATCCAGAGATAAGATCCTACATTAAGTAAATGCTTTATTTACTCATTTTAGTACTAATACTGTACTGTACACACTGTCTATGACAAGACAAGTTTTCTTTTTCTACTTTACAGAAGACTGAAGCCACGAGATCCATCCAGAGATAAGATCCTACATTAAGTAAATGCTTTATTTACTCATTTTAGTACTAATACTGTACTGTACACACTGTCTATGACAAGACAAGTTTTCTTTTTCTACTTTACAGAAGACTGAAGCCACGAGATCCATCCAGAGATAAGATCCTACATTAAGTAAATGCTTTATTTACTCATTTTAGTACTAATACTGTACTGTACACACTGTCTATGACAAGACAAGTTTTCTTTTTCTACTTTACAGAAGACTGAAGCCACGAGATCCATCCAGAGATAAGATCCTACATTAAGTAAATGCTTTATTTACTCATTTTAGTACTAATACTGTACTGTACACACTGTCTATGACAAGACAAGTTTTCTTTTTCTACTTTACAGAAGATTGAAGCCACGAGATCCATCCAGAGATAAGTTTGTACACCTGGGTCCAGTCTCAGATCTACACCTTGGATTCCTGTGGAGTTGGCTGAAATCGGACAGTTCCACATGAAGAGAAATCTGTTCAGTTTGCTGGTCTCCATCATTGCTTGTTGAATTGGTTTTGATCTTTATTTTGTGCCAATTCATTTTCATTAAGACAACACCACCCACAGTTGTCATATTGTACAGTATTCAGTTTCAACTGTTTTAAATGTATAATTATAGCTTTTATTCTGAACTTTGTCAGTCTCCTGGGTGATCAAAACTTATAAGCAAAATGAATGTTTTTTTGCTTTGCACATGTGAATAAAAACACTGGCCTAAGAACAATCGGGACCTTCAGTTTTTATTTATGTGTATTACAATGAGTAGTGACATCACAATGAAACTACTTCACATTATTAGACATTGAACAGTGTATTTTAATTATTGAAATAACAACAAAAAGAACAAATGTAAATGAACAGCAGATTTATTTATAGAAGATTTTAACTGGTTTGTTGCTGTGTGTACGACTGCACAAAACTTCTGGACCAAGTCGAGTTTCCATCCATGTCCTGGGAGTCTGCTGGTGATTGAAGATTCTACGACCGGACAGAGTACCTTAACACAGAAATTTTTAGATATGGAGTAAATAATTTCTATGTTTCTCTTTTGTATATAATATACCATCAATGTTTTTGTTGAGAAGCTTATGTAATAGTGTATGTATGAGATCAACTGAAAAATGACTTCTTTTTTTGTTTTATTCAACCACAATGTAACAGGTTCTTCTTTAAATGGCAACACATCAAAACAATGTACATATTTCATATTATCTTGTCTTTGAATATTGCAGAAAATATATAACTACTTTATCATCAACTTGTTAAGCATGTGTTTCAACTTTGTACATTTCAATTGTGACATTTTCAACAAATTTTATATTAAATGTATGCTTCCATTCACAGCACAGACTTGAACTCTGACTATTAATGTCTGGCTGTGATCTAAATATTCTGATATAAGTGATGTACCTTCCACAGTGTCCAGTCAGCCTGTCCGTGAGCAGTGAGATGAGACGTTATCTGTGCTTCAGCTGTCACTGCTCAGTGACAGCTGAAGCACAGATAACGTCTTATCTTCGCAGTTAACGTCTTATCTTCGCAGCTTCTTAAAACATCCTTGGAATCTATCCATCCTCTTATGTGCTTCCATTTACGTGAGGTAAAGGAAACTTTTGTGTAAATAAATAAATCGCTAGCAAGTATGTTTCCCCACAAACGTAAACAAGAGCGCGGGACCGCGGGCGGAAGTACACTCCCGGCTTCCGCTATGAATTATGGGTAGTGCCACGAAAACGAAAATAAGGTGGATAACAACATCAACTACTACCTCATACATATACTGTGTACATTAACTCATACGCTGCTTTGCCACTTTGCAAATGTCAATGCTAGAAACCTTTAGTTTATTTTAGTTATACTTTTTATACTCTTTTTTTATACTAGTATGCAAAAACTCAGGACAGTATTATGTTCATTAAATGTTTAATGTTTTAGTTTTAGAGTTGGTGTAAATTTTCATACTCTTATACCACTATGCAAAAAACTCAGGACAGTGTTAGTTTTACTATTTTATGCTTATGTCTATTATTATATGTTTCAGTGTTTCAATGTTTAGATGTTTACTGTTGCACCGAGGGACTGAGAGAAACGCAATTTCGGTCCTGTGTATGTCCTGTACAGTACATATTGCAGATCTGACAATAAAGTTGACTTTGACTTTGATTTAAATATCCTGGGATTTCTAGTGTTAATTTTGTTTGTTGACCATTTTAATTTCATTATTTTCATTAAAATATTTTGTTTTGTTACTGTCATCTTAAATAAAATGTTTCTACAAAGTAAATAATGAAATTCACAAATTATTATTTAACAAACTAAATAAATGTATTTTCTGCTTCAATCAGTCTGTACCAAACATTTAGGAGAGAGAAATAATTTTATTAAGAGACAATTGATGTCTACACTGCATCAAGAAAACTTGTACAAAGAAAATAAACTCTAAAATAATAATCATCAGTTGATCAGTGTCACATCACATCTATAAACTCAACGTTACAAAATTTAAAAATTATTTCAGTTGACAAAACTCAGCAGAGTCGACAACAGAAAGTCCAGCGTGGAGCGTCTGAGTGAACGTGGTCTGGACTCTGTGGAGGAGAGTCCTGGTTTCAGAGACTCTGTAGAAGGACAGAACACCTGCTCTGTGGTCCAGGTACACTCCGATCCTGGAGGAACCAGGACCTGAGATGGAGGTTTTGATGCTGTTGTGATAAAATCTAAATTTGTCTGGATAACAACGTAAAGACCACGATTTGTCGTTAAATCCAAATTCAGATTGACGTCCTGTTCTGCTGATGTTCTTGTAGGAGACTGCTACAGCAGCTCCTTCTCCTCTCCACTCCACCTCCCAGTAACAACGACCAGTCAGACTCTCTCTGCTCAGAACCTGAGAATAATTAATGAATCCGTCTGGATGATCAGAATAAGACTGAGGATGAACAGATGTAACTTTTCTGTTCTCCTCTGACAGTAACAGATGTTTATTTGCTGTGTTTGGATCCAGTGTGATGTCACATGAACATCTGAAGAATCCAGCTGTGCTCTTTGGTTCTGGTTGTGACAGTAAGACGTCCACGTCAGAGACAGTCAGTGAGACGTTTGTCCATGTGTCTCTCAGGGTGTCGTGCAGTTTGTCTCTGAGCTCCTCCACAGCTGCTGTCACGTCCTCAAAGTATCTCAGAGGACGGATGTTGAAGCTGGATGAGTGTGGAGACTCACCGAGTGCTGACACTGACTGGGAGTTGTGGAGGAACTGGTTGTGATCCTGTGTGTGTGAGAGCTGCTTCAGCTCAGCATCTTTCCTCTTCAGCTCAGTGATCTCCTGCTCCAGCTTCTCCTGAAGCTCCAAGACTCGACTCACTTCAGTTTCCTGCTGGGATCTGATCTGCTGCGTCACATCAGAGCTTCTCTTCTGGATGACACGGATCAGCTGAGTGAAGATCTCCTCACTGTCCTCCACTGTTTGATCAGCAGAGTGATGGATGGCCTCCACCTCCTGATGAAGCAGCTCCACATCTTTCTCTCTGTCCTGGATCTCCTGCTGGATTGTTCCTCGTTTCACCTTGACCTCTCTCTGCCTCTCAGTCCTTTCTGCTGCAGCTGAGACCGTGTCGTGGTCTTTATGTTCCTCCACAGAGCAGAGATAACAGATACACTTCTGATCAGTACGGCAGAACATCTTCATCACCTCATCATGACGAGAGCAGATGTTCTCCTGGAGGTTCTTGGAGGGCTCCACCAGCTTGTGTCTCTGAAGTGGAGCTGACTCATAATGAGGCTGAAGGTGTTTCTCACAGTAAGAGGCCAGACAGACTAAACAGGACTTGATGGCTTTCAGTTTTCTTCCAGAGCAGACATCACAGGACACATGTTCAGGTCCAGCTGTGCAGTGATCAGCAGGAGCAGCTTGGAGTCCAGTCTTCTTCAGCTGCTCCACCAGGACAGACAACATGATGTTTTTCTCCAGGACAGGCCTCGCTCTGAAGGTTCTCCTGCACTGAGGGCAGCTGTGGATTCCTGCATGATCCTCTTCATCCCAGTGGGATTTAATACAGCTCATACAGTAGCTGTGTCCACAGGAGAGACTCACCGGATCCTTCAGTAGATCCAAACAGATCGAGCAGGAGAAAGTTTCTGGGTCCAGCTGATCTCCTTTCTGTGCCATTTTGTGTTTTAGTCAGCGACTGTGTGAGTTCTTCCTGAGAAGTGAAACTGAACTCTGATCTAGAAATCACGTGTCTGTGCAGAGAGAATGAAGCCAATCATGTCCAACATCCAGCCCCTGATGGTGACACCACCTGAAGAGGAGGAACAAGGAGACATGAGGACAGAGCGGGTGGAGCTGCTGTGTTGGAGAGCAGGAAGAAGAGGCAGAGCTTTGACACAAAAACTCTTTAACTCTTTGAGAGTTTTCATCTTTAAACCTGAGACAGCTGGAGCAGTTTTCTCACAAGATTACCTGTGGAAACCTTTACCTTGTTTACTTTATTTAATTATTTTTTACATACGTAGATCAACAATACAATGAAGTGCTCAGAACGAGAAAAACCATCTCAAATTGCCCAAAAAAAAAATTCATTTTTTTTAAATAATACAGTATTTTTTATTTACTTATAAACTTTGCCTAATTCTATTTGGGGTTTTAACTACCGTAAAAATCGGCGTATAACCCGCAGGTTTTTTACTCATTTGAATGTCCTGCGTGTTATACGCCGAAGCGTGTTATTTATGGATTTTTCCCCATATTTTTAGACCCATTTATCGCCGTTTTTCATTTTGGGCAAAAAAATGGTGCAGTACCTCTTTTGTCCACTAGGGGGCCACTTACAGAACGTTTCTAGCTCATGTGTCCGAAAAAAGCCTCCTCTGGTCGGACTGACTCTGTCGCTGCCCGGCCTCCTGCTCTGGATATAGCTGCTATTAGCTGTGTTGTTAGCTGTTTTTTTTTTTTAGCAAGATAACTCATAAACCACACCGCGGATTTTCTTGAAACTTACAAAGCGAAAGCGTAATTATTTGGTGGTCATTTACAAACTGTTAGCTATATAAGACATTTGAGATAAAATTCTATTTTTTATAATTTATTTTATTAGCACACGAGTCTGTTTTGGAAGAAGTCAAACCGAAACAAATTATAATCTAGCGGATTGGACCATTTTGTGAATTGATTACGGAACAGTTAAGCTCAGGAACCCTTGTGCTATAATGTCAGCTAAGAAATATATTTTCCTCACAAAGAAATAATTGTTTTTACCGTGTTTATCTTGTAAAGTCCTTTGGTGCTCGCTCGCTTCTGTGTCCGCCATTTTCAGCAGGGCAAATGAGGTGCTGACGCGTCGCGTAGCAGTGACGCATAATAGATGGGTCTTATAGGGTGAAGCGTGTTATTTATGGACTTTTCCAATTTATTTACAATAATTGGACAAAGCGGGTTATACACAGGAGCGTGTTAAACGCCGATTTTTTACGGTAATAAATTATCCAAAGGAAAAATCACAAAACACTTAAACGTCATTGAAATTCTGCGTACAGGTAATTATTTAAAATTATCGTATCAGTACGTACTGAACCTGCATTTATTCAAGTAGGTATCTCTGCAGACAAATTTGGAAGGCATATCCGCGCGGGGTACATCTGATTAGACGACATAGAAATGAGCTCGTCTGGGGGGGGGGGACAATATAAAAATGGGCGTGTCTAGCGGGTCACATCTGATAGGATGATAGAAAAATGGGCGTGTCTGGAAGCCACATCTGATTGGACAAAAAAAAGACTGAACAAAAAAACGTTGGTTATGTACTGTAACCCCAGATTCTATTAATGTAGGCATAGCCCTTTAAGCCCTGCCTATTGGGTTTATCCGTGCGCTTTTGTGCCAACACTGAAGCCTTCTAGTCCACGCCCACCTGCTGTGGGCCACACCTTAGTCTACTATTTAAGCGACCATTGACAGAGAAACCACTCCCACAAAGGCTAAGAAAATGTTTCAGCCAAATGAGAGCCATGAGGCCAAAGGGCTTAAAGGGCTAAGCCTACATTCATAGAATCTGGGGTTACAGTACGTAACCAACATTCTATTTCATGTAGGCTCCACCTCCTCCCTCCACCCTCAACACTCTGCCTGCTCTGCCCCCCCTCCCATTTGAACTGCCTTAACACTAAAAACTTTCTCACACATTACCACACAACACAAAGATTTTAACACTGGACTCTGTGTCATCAAACGGGTTATTCACTAAACTCTCGGTCATGTGCTCATACAGTTTGCACTACTTCTCATACTTGCACTAATGTTTGTATTACATCACTGCCTATAGTCATAATACTGTTTACATTCTCTGTTTACATTTATTAATACTGTTTACTTTTATTACTACTGCTTACATTTAATTACTACTGTTTACATTTACACTACTCTAATATCTACACCACTGCTGATACATATACAGTGTGCTCTGACCGGTCTTATTTAGGGATGCCCAATGTGCCTTACTGCATATGCCACTTTTTGCCTCTATAACAACATCAACTACTACCTCATACATATACTGTGTACATTAACTCATACGCTGCTTTGCCACTTTGCAAATGTCAATGCTAGAAACCTTTAGTTTATTTTAGTTATACTTTTTATACTCTTTTTTATACTAGTATGCAAAAACTCAGGACAGTATTATGTTCATTAAATGTTTAATGTTTTAGTTTTAGAGTTGGTGTAAATTTTCATACTCTTATACCACTATGCAAAAACTCAGGACAGTGTTAGTTTTACTATTTTATGCTTATGTCTATTATTATATGTTTCAGTGTTTCAATGTTTAGATGTTTACTGTTGCACCGAGGGACTGAGAGAAACGCAATTTCGGTCCTGTGTATGTCCTGTACAGTACATATTGCAGATCTGACAATAAAGTTGACTTTGACTTTGACTTTGACCCTTTAAGCCACGCCTATTGGGTTAAAGGCGGAGCAGGATATGGTCCATGCCTCACTGGGTCCGACTGGAACCAAAACACTCTGGCAACCGCAACCCTCAATGAATGTAAATAGCAAGTGAGCAACCTGATTAACTGATGGTGAATGAACAATATTATTCAAAACAGAATCAAAAACAACTCCGTGTGCTTCTGACTCAAAGGAACGTTTGAACTGTATCACCCATCAATAAAGACAGAAACAACTATGTCATTTAATCAATAATTTTATTGATAATGAAAAAGTTTTACTCTGCTGCAACCCTGAGGACAGAAAATGTCAAAGAGGAGCTGGAGACATCTCGTAAATAAAAACGGATGAATGGAGTTGCTGACGACCAGGAGGCCACAGAGCAGATACCCTGTACCAAGAGGCCACTGAGCAAAGCTGTGGAAGTTGCCATCCCTCAAGTAGAATGAGCCTTAATGCCCTCAGGAGGCTGTAGACCAGAAGAACTGTAAGCCTGTGAGATGGCCTCACACAACGAATGCGACAACCGCTGACAGGTCAAAGGTTGACCCTGAGAGCATCCTCTGAAATGTACAAAGAGCTTATCAGATTTACTTTTCATTCATTCATTCAACCTTTATTTGGTCAGGTAAATCTTATTGAGCCACGAGGGCTCATTTACGAAAGCGACCTGCTACAAACTAAAGAATGATGAACAGCAATGATACAAATACATTAAACAATAAACAAAAGAAAAAGAAAAACTAGCAAAAACTAGCAAAAACATTATAAGGTAGATGTACAAAATCAAAAACAGGAACATATCTGCATTGGTTTTTGCCAGGATTCCAACAGATTCTGAAAACCATTTAGAGAGGTCAGAGGCCGAGAGCTTCAGATCTTTTGTAAGATATTCCAGGAAGCAGGAGCAGAATAGGAGAAGGCCCTTTTTCCAAGTTCAGTCCTCACTGACGGAACACTGCAGGTGATCATGTCCTGAGAGCGCACACTGTAGCTGCACTCACGCAAAGACATGTAGGAGGAGATGTATGAGGGCAGCAGACCAAGAAGTGATTTAAAGATGAAAATGTACCAGTGGAAGAGTCTGCGTGAGGTTAATGATGTCCAATTAACCAGTGAATACAGGGTGCAGTGGTGGGTACGATAATCACAGCCAGTTATGAATCTTAGTGCACCATGATAGACAACATCCAACATCCGCAGGGTGCTTGTAGGAGCATTCATGTAGAGAATGTCACCGTAATCAATGGAGGGAAGGAAAGTCACAGATACAAGGCGTTTCCTAGCATTCAGTGTTAGACATGATTTATTTCTGAAAAAGAAACCCAGTTTAACTTTCAGTTTCTTCACTAGGTTTTCCACGTGGAGTTTAAAAGAGAGATGCAAATCGACCAGGATACCCAAATATTTATATGAATCAACAAACTCAATAGGGACACCATTTGAGGATAAAATCAGAGGAAGATCTGCTGGGACCGACTTCCTACTTGAAAAAAAAACATCCCTTTTGTTTTATCAGCATTTAGGACAAGTTTGAGACGGAACAAATCTGACTGAATGATGTCAAAACCGGATTGCAGTAACTGGAAAGACTTAGCTACTGTTTTACCTCGGCAATAAACAACTGTATCATCAGCATAGAAATGTAAGGATGTATCAGGGATGCTCTGACCTACATTAGCTATGTAGATTGTAAAGAGGGTTGGTCCTAAAACTGAGCCTTGTGGTACACCATTTTTAACTGTTAAATAGCTGGAAGAAGTACCGTTATGTTGAACACATTGCCTCCGATTGGAAAGATAATTAGAAAACCAACCGATTGTGTGATCAGAGAAACCGATTTCTGAGAGCTTATCCCACTGAGCAAGGTGACGTCTATACGACGTCTTTTTCAGGTCATTTCTGGACGTCGAAATCAGGTCCCTGGAAGGTCGAAAACGTTACGCCAGATGACGTCTTTTCCCCGACGTCTTTTAGACGTCTTTTCCCCGACGTCTAAAAGACGTCTTTTTTCCAACGTCTAAAAGGCGTCTATATTCCTGACGTCTAAAAGGCGTCTACATTAGACGTCTATATTCCTGACGTCTAAAAGGCGTCTACATTAGACGTCTATCTGACGTCAATAACTTACTGTATTTAGCTTATTCTAATTAGGCTATTATATTTAACTTATTTTAGTCACTTTACATGCTGCTTGTTCATGCTATGCATATAAAAAGTATAATGAATCTACTTTAAAATTGCGTTGAGGCAAACAAATCTAGGGAAATACTTTGACCATCCGCAGCTTTAAAATCCTACAAACAGTTGGATTAAGTTTTACAAATCACTCCATAAATTTTACCTTTATCCTGTTTATTTAACACAATTTAAAGGAACAGCATAACACATAAAATTGAGAATTCCACCTTTGGTAACTTAAAAAAAAAGCTTTACATTACGGAACTTATCAACTGGTGGCAACACAAAATACACAAACAAATCTATAAAAGTACACAGCTCACTTGGGTCTGTACTTCACATATTTTTTTTTTTTTTTAAATGCCTTCATTCTTTGGCCGTACTTAACATAAACAATAATAATTTTTTAACATGCCTTCATTTTTGGTCTGTACTTAACAATTTTTTTTTAACATGCCTTCATTTTTCTTTTTGATATAGCAGGCAGGAACAAGATAAATAAAAAAGCTGTATACAATTACAGTCCCCTCACCACAAAAATAATCTGTACAAAGTGTGCTGGTCATAATATTTTAAATAAGTTGTTTTATTTCAGGAATTCCATTCAAAAAGTGAAACATTCATTACACACAGACTGATATATTTCAAATGTTTATTTATTTTAATGTTGATTAAAACTGACAACCAATGACAACCCTAAATTCAGTATCTCAGAAAATTAGACTACTACTTGAGCTCAATAAAAATAAAGTATTTTTATAAATGTTGGCCAACTGAGATGTATGAACATGAAATGTACAATATGTACATCTTTCAATAGTTGGGGCTAAGGACCATGCTACCATGTTAATACTTTTCAGTTGGCCAACATCTATAAAAATCATTTTTTAATTGATCTCAAGTAATGTAATTTACTTATAATGAATTTGGAGTTTTCATTAGTTGTCAGTTATAATCATCAGCATTAAGATTATTTTTAAATATATCAGTCTGTGTGAATGAATATACAGTAATACTGTATAGAAGTT